>CAUYQV010104294.1:0-42842 GCA_963574575.1 Galagoides demidoff | reverse complement strand
AGAGCACAAGGAGTTTCCATAACAGCAATAAAATAAAACTAATTTATAAAAATAGCAAGCTGGTAATCTACAAGGGATGTGTGCAAGTCACATTACAATTGAAGTGTAAAATAAAGAACTTTCAGAGAACTCAAATGTATTAGCAAGAAGAGAACAAGTGATCCCATCTTAGGGTGGGCAAGGGACTTGAAGAGAAACTTCTTTGAACAAGACAGGTGCATGGCCTACAGATATATGAAAAAATGCTCATCATCCTTAATCATCAGAGAAATGCAAATCAAAACTACTTTGAGATATCATCTAACACCAGTAAGATTAGCCCATATCACAAAATCACAGATGCTGGCACAGTTGTGGAGAAAAGAGAACACTCCTACACTGTTGGTGGGATGGCAAACTAATACATCCCTTTTGGAAAGACATCTGGATAACACTTAGAGAACTAAAAATAAACCTGCCATTTGATCCTATAATTCCTCTACTAGGTATATGTATCCAGAAGACCAAAAAGCACACTACAAGAAAGATATTTGTACCAGAATGTTTATTGCAGCCCAACTCATAATTGCTAGGTCATGGAAAAAGCCCAAGTGCCCGTCGACCCACAAACAGATTAATAAATTGTAGTATATGTACACCATGGACTCAGTTATTTTAGGTAGTAGAATAACATCTGGATGGAAATATACCTCAGGAGAGAAAGTAGGAGTGTGGAGAGCAAAGTTTATTAAATTATGTATCATATTTCATACTTATGTTTATAATACATATAAGTAGAAGTTCATGTTCAAATATTTAATAGGTATTAAGCTTTTATTACATTATAGCCCTATGGTGAATACTGTACATGAATTCACTCACTTGCATGAGCTCTATGAGTGTGTTATTAGTCTCATCCTTCCATACATGGAATTCCAAGGCAGGCTGGACTCTGTTTTCAACATCTGTTCTTGAGCCTCAACTTCTACATGGTGCTCTGTCTTTGCATTTTCATTGCCTTCAGCATCCACTCCTGCTTAATGGATAAGTGACTGCATACTCATGTTTGTGCAACAGAACAGCCTGGAAGTGTAATTGGTGTGCCTGAAGAAAGAAAATATAGCACCAAAGTCTGCAATGATGTTTTTTATTGCTGAAAAAAAGAAAATTATAAAGATTAAGAAGTTTTAAAAATGGCCAAGTATAACAAGAAAAGATTTAGAATGATGCAGTAATCTGCAGTAAAATATGGCCAAGAAAAAAAAAGGAGAAATAATTAAGTTTTAGGAAAGTTTCTATTTCTGGCCTGGATTGTCTAAATTTGTAACAGATAAGGTAATTCAATTGATTTGCAATCTGCTTCATTTCATGTTTTTGTAAGTAAATTACTTTCATTTGAGGAACATCAAGGTATTTGCATCTAATTTCTTTGTATATGAATGGCAATCTAGTCATAGTTAATGTTATTGAACATTTATTCTGTGTAAGGTCCCATAGGACATTACATGGAAGATTATAAGGTATGTGTGTAAGACAGCTCTGTACTCGAAGAACTTTACCTGGGACCTGGGGAGGTAGGCATCAGTAATCCTTAAAGACTTGCCAAGATCTTGCACTCTGCTCCCTCAGTTCCTTCCCCATTTCCCTCACCCTGCTTCACCCATGCTGACATCTTACATACACCAAGCACACATCCTATTCTACATTTGGGTTATTACTTTCAAGACATAACTATGGCTCACTCCCTTATTTTCTTGGGGGTCTGCTCAAATATCAGGAGATTAGTGGGGTCCCCTTTAACTTTCTAATAGTAAACATTCATATATACTTTGTTTCCCAATCCTACTTTATTTTTTCCCTATGGCATTTATCACTAGCTTATGTATATAGTTACACAATTTATGCATTTATTATATTTATTTCTTATTTATAAGCTGTCTCTACCCACTGCAGTATGAATTCTTTAAGGGGAAAAACGCTATCCAGTTTATTTGTGGTTGTATTCTCAGCAGCTAGAACAGTGACTTGTGTGTGGAAGGGACTTCATAAGTATTTATTAAAATGAAGGAAACAATGAACCAATTAAGAAACATACATTTATACAAAAGCCAAATTGTTAGTATAGGTAATAATCATCAGAGAAATTCATACAGAAATCTTAGGTATGCACCTGACCCTGAATGTTATGGTGTGAAAGTTGCTCAAGAAGAGATACTCTGTCTTGTAAATATCTGTATTGAGTGCTATCCTTGGTGCAGTACTTAACATATTGTAAATATTTGATACATATCATAGAACTTCCATAAGTTGACCACCAAAGGGACTGCTACAAGCTAGTCAATCTAACAGAGGTGAGGAATGTAAGGAACCAGGCCTTCTGCACTCATATGTACATGTGGGGCATGTCTGGTCTATGAAAATTAGGTCAACTTAAGCAGGTGTTCAAGGTAGAGAAGTGGTCACCGATGGAGGTTCTTCTGTATTTATGGGGACTCTCTGTGTTCAAGAGACATATCTTTAGCAGGACTCTGGAACTGAGATAAGATTTTGATGAGATGAGTGACAACTATGGGAGACCACATCTCCTGAATATGATGCAGAGGGAGATAAGCAGGCAATTTCTTTGATCTAGTGTCAAAATATGCTAGCAAAGGCAGAAGTATAAGTTGAAAAAAGTAGATGTTTGGGAATTAGAAAAACAGGTTCAGAGCTAATATTCCCAGAGTATATGGGATTTGTAGTTCTCATTATTCTCATTAATTCCTTTATAACTCAAATATTTATTGGACACTTCAATTGACTCTGTGTTCTCAAGTGCAGATAACATTGACCTTACTGGATTCTAACTAACTTTTCTCCCCTTTCTCTGTAGACTCTTTCTAATAAAGGCTAAGACATTAATAACATGCATTTAGAAGAGATATCTGTCACAGATTTCCTATACTTCCTTTAGATCCAATTGTAGTTTGACTTACATTGCTCTCTAGGTCGAGCATATGCCAATATTCAAAATTAGATTTTACTGCTGCATGCTTAACACAACAAACTCTAGAAAATTCCAAGCAGAAATTTAGCCTACCCTGGTAGATCTGAAACTTTTCGAGACACTTTTCCTTTTATATTGACATTAGTCAGATAAATATCCAGACTTCTGATCTAAATTTAGCTCAGAAATTGCAAGTAATTGTGAAGAGATAACTGCTTTAGAATAAGTTGTGGGTTTCCTTGCTTATTAAGACTTATTTAAGCATTGGGACTTGAAATGGTGATTTGTATAAACTGACATATCTGTTCATCACTTTTTAATAAGGTTAGTATTTCTCAGAGCAGGTTCCCATGCCATTTAAGAGAGGCCACACAGTGGTTCAATGTTCAGAGATCACTGTAAAAAAATTGTGTAATGTCCCACTGAAGATAAAATGAATCCAGCACACCGGGGGATGAGTCACAGTTTTCTTTGATCTCTAATAAACACTGTTTTAGGAATCTGAAGGGGGTTTTTTTGCTTCTAATTTAATCATGCATTATGACACATAATTATGTAATCATGCATTATGGAATATAATTAAACAAAATTAATATAGTATAATTTAACGAAATTGAAGTGAGACAAGCACTCCATATATTTTTAAAGTGATCAACCCTAAAGAAAAGGGTTAAATTGAAATAATTCAGGGATAACTTTTACTATCATCTCTTATTGCAAACAAATTCTAAGATCCCTAGGATAATCGGACCTGGTGCACTGAAGTCTGTTTCTATAAAAATTTTTCTTTCTAAATTATAACCATTAAAAATTTCATCTTTGTTAAGCACTTTTCTATGAAAACCCCCTACCTGAACCAAACTAAAATAGACTGTATCTTCATAAGGCCATGAATTAGGAATTTGCTAGAAGATATTCTTTGCTATTTCTACAATTAAATAAAGGAAAATGAAAATGCTTTCTTACCAAAAATCTGCACATGAAATGCGTACTGATTTGGTTCTGTTTATTCATGTATTACCATTCTCACCATCCATTGTTTAGGACTTGTTTGGATATTTAAAAATTCAGATCCAGTTAAGACCCTGCTGCTCTCAGCAGGGGTATAAGACACAATTTCTAAAATGATAAACAGAACTGTCTCAAAGAATATGGCTTGGTATAAAAAATGGTCTAGAAAACTAAAGAACATAGTGAAATATTAAAAGCCAGATAGTCTGATGGGATTTTCTAGAAACCAGTGGGAAATGGTTCATTTTCCTCCCAATAAACTAAGATTCTAGGTCTATTTCTAATACTCTCCCATGATAATACTGCAGAGGTAGGAAATACACTGAAGTCTTTTCTGATTTGACTATTTTGTCACTTACCATTCCATAGTTACTCTGCTTATCTAAACAAACCTTCCCTGGGTATCCTTTTTTGGCTTGATGTAACATCTGCCATGTGTATGTCTACGGAAATGTTTGTGCATGTGTGTATGTGCATTGATTTTTTTAGTTCTTTGTTTAGTAAATTAAAAAAAAAAAAACTAGTAGAGATTATCTGTGGGCCAAGAGGCCATGGATTTGAAAAGTTTGCTTCTGAAAGAACTCACTGAAATTATCTATTATGAGAAAACAGGCATTGAGCCCCACATAGATCATTGGGAAAATGAACCAAACTCCAAACCTCAGCTATAAAAGTCACATAGATCATGAAATACTGTCTAGGATTTTATGAGAGTGACTCACAGTTGCATAACAATCACCTTTGCAGAAAACATGCATTCAGGTATTCAAAGAATGCTTTTCATTGTAGAGATTCAAAAGGTTTTATTTTTTCACTAGAAAAATAGGATGTACAGATACTGAATCATTAGTATATCACATAATGTATTCCATTCAACAAACTTTCAGTAAATAAATTCTTAATAAATATTTATTGCTTTGTGGGTTTATGAAAGAATGCATGAAAAATACACAGAAATTGTACAGAATTTTTTTTTTTTTTTTGAGACAGAGTCTCACCCTGTCACCACAGGTGGAGTACAGTGGTGTCATAGCTCACAGCACTCTTAAACTCGAGGGCTTAAGCAATCCTCTTGTGTCAGCCTCCCAAGTATCTGGAACTATAGGAGTCCAGTACAAAGTTCAGCTATGATTTGTATTGTTTTGAAGGCACAAGAAAGTTATTTCAAAATTAAAGTGATTTAATTCAGTGATTTGTTTACTTGTTTATCAAATACTCATTGCCTACTGTTACCAAAGCCAGGGACTCAGGAGAAAACAGTGAATCAAATGAACATATTCCTGATCTCAAAGTATTTAAAATCTAATGAGTCTTGCTATCAGGATTAGATATGTAGATTATAGATATGTACATTGAAGAGTACTTAATTTAGCATCTGTGACTAAATTTTATTAGATGGATGTTTTCCAGTTGATTTGTGCATTGTTGAGGATGTTATCAGTCTTAAGGTTTAGTTATACATTAATAGTATATTGAGAATGATGCAGATTTACAGGTTCTAAATCATACCTGTTAAATTGGAATCTCCACAATTGAGGCCTAGATGTTAGAATTTTTAAAAAACTCTATGGGTGTAAAAGCTAAACTGGTATTCAGAAATCAATATTCAGAGATGGATAAAAATGTGAAATTGCTATTAGTACAAAATTTATGTTCATGACAATGCAAAAGTAAATATCAATGTCTCAATGTGAGGTTTATTGCCCAAATCTCTCAATGTCAGGTCAATGTTATATAAAGGGGTGATCAATCAAAGAAGCCTCAGCCATTGGCCTTACCTCATTTACACCTTATATTACAATCTCTCTCCTAGGACCCTGCTATCATTGCATGGATTTGACTCCCCAGAGCCTGCAGTTACTGAGTACCATTCTCTATCTAGATGATGAATCGCTTCACATTTCCTTGTCATCACTTTTTCCTGTAGTCAAAACTTACTCAAGACATACTTTACCAATAGATACTCACTGGGTTATTTCACTTATTCCAATAACTTTCACTGTAATCTAAAGCATGCTGCCTCCTGTACCCATCTCTGTTATATCTGTTTAAACCTTACCTATGCATAATCATTTGTATACTAAAAGTGATTCAATTTTTTGATTGTGTAGAAGGAGTTTTAGACACATGATCATGTATTCAAAGTTCCTTATAATTCTCAATCTTGATGGTCTTGTGGCTTTAGTCCCCTGATAACTAACTCTTGAAGGACCATTTCTATGAAGTGGATCTGACTACTTGAAAAGCTGTTAAGTCCTCAGTGTTATCAATAGGTTCTTGGAAAACTACAAAACAAAATTATCTATGATATTAAGTGAGAACTCACTGTACTAGTTTCTGCTAAACAGTTGAGCAAAGGGCCAGGCATAGAGGGGACCTCATCTAAGACTACCAAATGCCTACATTGTTATTCAGGAACTAGTTACTTTAGAATTCTTGACCTCCGGGAAGCAGAGGATTAAAGACCCTCATTGAGGAGATTAACACATTGCCACACTAGAAAACTTTTCCTTGATGCCACAGTATTTTATTAGGTTAAGAGATGTGTGAGCTATCTATGCTTCATGAGGCCCCAGGCTCAAAACTAGCCTGTGTTAAAGACAGTTCATATGGCAGTTAATGTGTTTTAAAGCCTAGAGTCTATCCGGACAAGTAACTTCTTCTGAATAGGGAGAATCTGGCCTTACATACATACTCCTTGTTAAATCAAGGGAAAGTATAATAAACAGCTTTATGTATCTAGAAAGAACCATGAGGTTTTTATTTTGTTTTTGTTTTTCAGGGTGAGAAATTAGTTTCTTTTTTTCATTAGTCAGGAGTAATCAATTATTCCCTTAAATAAAAATCATGTCTTATTTCTTTCACCCCCAACCACTGTTCTGCATCATCAGAGACTCTAAGTTAGAACTGCTTAGTTCAACCCCAACCCTCCAAAACATAAATGATGATAATAAATGATTATTGATTATTATTTTATAGCATAAGTTTAAGCAACTTGATCTATATCAAAAGATCTCTTTCGTTTGCAATTTTTGATGTTCTTATTTTGAAAGAAAACAAATTGTTTTTACTTTAGCATCTATTATAATATAGATATTGAAGATTGTCATGTTGTTTGGTATGTCCTTTTGTTGTATGGTCCATTTTGGAAAATACAAAGCACATGTAAGCATATTGACAATAATAAAAACTATGTAAAGCTTGAAAGTATGAACCCCAAATTTTTAACTGTGTTCAATTACAACATGGTAATTAATGAAATTAATGTTTCTATTTGTTTGCTTCATGATATTTATATAGCTATACGAAAAATTCACAATTTAGTTATTATCAATTCTGAAATTCATGTTTAAAAATACAAATAGTAAGAAGAGGAAAATTTTCTTAGAATATGTTAAGAAATTTTCTAGACAGGATTTTAAGAAAAGCTAGTCATTAGGAATTAAACTAGCTTTTTTAGTCTTGACAAGCTCTAGTTAGTGGAAACTTACAGAGCATGACATATGAACCAAGGAAGGATTTTATAAATGTCTTCTTTCAGGTTAATCTTTAAACTTACCTTACTTGGTAATTACCCCATTCTTAAAAACTGAATGAATTAGACAGCTATTTTTTGTGACTGTGAATTCTGTTTCTCTTTCACATTTTTATCCAGATTGGTCTGATCTAAAAAAACTAAAAACTGTTAAAAAATGCAAGCATATAGCAAAGGAATCTGCAGCGTTAAATTAATGACTGTGGGAGTTAGTGAGAATGGGAGATAATTTCTTTTTTATTTGGCTTATTAGCAAAATGTGAAATCAACGTAAACAACTGCTTCTGTTTTCAGCGAAGTCTGAAATTTTGCAATATTTTCAGCATTCTCCTGAAGGCTGACAACTACCAGGTGATTATTCTTTGATCTTTTTGCTTGAATTGCCATTGTTTTCATTAATACTTGAGCTAAGCAAAAACAGCCTGTATGAGGCTCCTTCTCTAAAACCCTCTTTTATAAACATTTTAAATCATATTTATAGGAGAGACTATGAGCATGTCAAGTTGCAAGTTTATAAGACACTGGAATATTTGCACTGGACCAGCAACATGGAAAATTGCTGTAGTATTTTTTGACCAAAACTTTGGGTGACACAAATGCTTGGTTTATATTTAATTTACTTCGACTGCAGCCTATTTTCATTATTTCAGTAGCCTACATTCTTAATTATCTAATTTCCATTGCATGATGGCCCAGAGCAAAGTGTTCACTTGGAGAGGAGCAATTTGTTGTCACAGATGGGCTTGATTTGAGACAGTCGGCACTCCTGTGGCTTCCCTAGGATTCTGTTGTCCACCTGGGAGACCCCAACTGCCTCTTGGCCTAGCTATATCCTAACCTCTTCTTACCTCCGCTTCGTACTCTACTCACTTCTTCTCTAATAAGTTTGAACAACTAGTTAGAATAAATGTGCTCTCTTTATTATCACAGAAATGGGCATTTGAATTATAACTTTTGATATATGTCATCTCAGAAAGAAAAGCTGGGCTCTAAGACTTTTAGAAAGTCTTTAATTTCAAAATCCTTATCTGCCTCAGGTCAACTTCTTCATTCCTTCCTCTTTCTGCTTCTCCATTTGTTTATTATTGTTCTGAGCAATGTTTATCATTGTTTTAAATATCTGCCCCATGTCAAATACCACACTAGGTAGATTAAGTCTAATTTCCTACAAACCCAACATTCTAGGAATTATTATATTTCTGTTTTGCCAATGAAGGAACTGAAGCCTATTTCTCAAATCCCAAAGATTTGAGGAATTTGAATATCAGATTCAAATTCAATACTTCCTGGATACTTTTCACCTTCTATGTGGTTGTAGTCAAATTCCACTTCCATTCCAAAATAGATTATAGTCTTCAGGAAAAATGTTACTTCTACTGCTTGTTAATAGTTATCATGACCCTAAGGCCCCAGGCTAAATGAGTTATCCCTCTGTATCACAGCTGCACTTTGAACATTGAAAAACCTTTTTATCCATAAATACTTGTGTATCTATTCATGCAGCTCTTCCTCTCACCAGTCCACAAGCTCCTTGACATAAGTGCACCATTTTATTAATCTTGGCAGATGTAGTGCCTGACACATAGTAATTATTCAATGACTGGGATGCCCTTCCATGGGCTCGTATGTTTACTTTGCTATTCCTGCCATCAACTGCTCCTCGGCCTCTGTTGAGTTTGAGCTAGAGGCAGAGTTAACTAACATAGTCAATAATTTTTTTATGAGAAGCAATATATAAACTGAAAAGATAGCTATTCAATGGTGAAGTATATTTACTGTATATTTTTAATGTAACAATAAAAATTAACATATTTTGTTATTTTCCTGCTCATTTCTATTAATAATTGGTTTCTAAATATCACAAGCGTATATTCAGAACTCTTAGCATAAAACTTCAAAAAGTACAAAGGTAAGATTCCTACTGACAATATCATTGTTGGAAGACTGACTCTATCTTGCTAAGGGAGAAAACTTTAAATATCCAATAAGATAATATAAAGCATGAATAATTATAAAAAACTTACATTTCAAGAATGAAAATAAGTACATATGTCAAGAAGGGGAGATTCTAAGCTTCGTAGACATTCATATGCAAAGTATCCTGAAATTTTTAATAATCTTCAAGTCTTTCTTGAATCAAAGATGCAGAAGGAAGAAAAATCCATCAAAAATGGCATATGCAGATGTATTCATAAAGAGGTCCAGTTTTTCTATTTATTGATTTTGTTATCTTGGATTTTTTTCCCTTTCTGTTCTAAAAGAACAGTAAGTATTAGTTCTTGCTTTATATGTATATACTCACAAATATTTGACTTCTTTCTACATAACACTGCACATAAATCAAAAGACATAACAATTTGGTCAGCACACTTTAGGAAAGATATTGTACATTAACAGGGAGTAGTGAGATTCTGAAAAAGTCAAAAAATCTAGCCATACAAGGAATAATTGAAATAACTTGGAATGCTTAGCTTATAGAACAGAAGACTGCTTTGAAAAATAGAAGCATACTATGTGGAAAACATTACATTATGCTGTACTTCAGTAAGGTTACATCTACAGAGAAAATTACAAGAAGACAGTGTTCAGCTCATTAAAAGAAAAAAAAAGCACTGTATAATAATTAGAAGATTTGGAATAACAATTCAGGAAATATTAAATATAATGTTGTGGGTTAGAGATATGGATGAAAGATCAGGGGCAGAATATAGCTTAAGTTAACATTCAGGAGGGGCCCTTCATAACAGCCTGGATTCCTTAGACAGCCCCTCCCTCCCTGTGCTGCACACAGCTCGTCGCTGGGTTCTGACATCACTGGGGATTAAACAACCTGGGGGTTTAAATGGATTTCAGCAACCAGACTGCCCGGAGCTAACATTCCTGAGTCCATTGACAATAGCCCAGACTCCTGCATCGCAACCCCCATGCTGCACGTAGCACAGGGTTTGAAACAACCCATGAGTTTAAACGGAATGTTCAGCAATTATAAATTAAGATCTGCTGGGCAAGTTAAAGGGTAGAACGGGAACCAAGGAGAGTCAAAGACGTCATAGTCTACTGCCTAAGCCTTGTACCCGTTTCTTTTGTAACTTTTTAACCTTATGATTATATGATATTATTTTTAAGATATTTTATTTTACTTTTTCCTATTAGTTCCTTGTTCTTCTTTACTATCTTGGTAAAAAGTAACTCTTGTCCTTATGTTGAACAATGAGGTTAGAGTTTCTTTCTGTTTATAATTAACTTTTTGTTTCATGCTGTGTTACATGTATACACTTTTCTTTTTTCTTTCTTTCTTTCTTTTTTTTTTTTTTTTGAGACAGAGTCTGACTATGTTGCCCTCAGCAGAGTGCCATAGTGTCACAGCTCACAGCAACTTCCAACTTTTGGGCTTAAACCATTCTCTTGCCTTAGCCTCCCAAGTAGCTGGGACACATGTGCTGCCACAATGCCTGGCTATTTTTTGGTTACAGCTATCATTGTTATTGCCAGGCTCAAACCCACCAGCCTTGGTGTATGTGGCTGGTGCCCTACTCACTGAGCTACAGGTGCTAAGCCAACACATATACACTTTTCATGCTCAATAAAAGACCCTCGAGGGGGTTTTTGTTTGGGGCAGCACTTCCTTGCTACTCTCTGAGCATGGGAATTGCTTGCCTCCCCCAGCTTCACTGCAAATAACTGCGTGTGAGGATTTTCGTTCCATGCCACCACCTTGCCAGTCCCTCCATAGGTGGTGAATAACTACATAATGTAACTAGAAGTATTCAAGTAATAATGTGTTGAGGATGCCATGGAACACTGCTTCTCAAATCATATTGTACATATGAACCACTTGGGAATCTTGGTAAGATTCAGATTCTGATTCAAAGGTCTGGAGGTACTGCATCTCTAAGAAGCTCTTAGGGTATGCCATAGCTGATGGTCCTCATACCAGACCTTGAGTAGCAACTTTGGAAGAAATTTTTCCATTTGGGGACAGATGGGGACTAGGTGATCACTAATGTGCTTTTAGTTATTGAATGATTCAATTTATGGACTTTTGCTTTTTAAAAAAACCTTTCATTGTAAAATAATACACAGAAAATCATATAAGATAAGTCTGAAGATAGTAAATTATTTTAAGAAGACTCTACTCACAACTACCGCTCAGTTAAAGAAACAAAACATTGCCAACCATTCCAGTATCTGCTCCATATGCCTTCTTTGGTTCACAAGTAACCTCTATCCTGAAGCTTATGGTAAATACTTCATTGCATTTCTTATGTATTTATTATCCAAATGCATATTTCTAGAATCTGTGACATAACCTTTTCCAATTTTTAACTTGGTATATCTGTAAGTCTCTTTTTAGTTATACAAATTCTCCCAGTTTCCTTTTCCTTTCCTCACAATGTCTTTCTTGAAGAACCCAAGGCATTTACTTATAGTTTCCTGTAGTAACTATAGGATGGGTGATGTGGTGGTTTCTCTGTCCTCTAATTTTCCTGGAAATTTGCAGCCTTATTCAGAATTTTGAACAGTCTCAGCTTTGATCCCTTTATATATAGATTTAGAGTTTTTTTGTTAGAAGGTCTGTAGTGCCTGTCATTGTGTGTGTGTGTGTGTGTGTGTGTGTGTTAACAGTATTCATTCTCAATGCCTGGATCCATTAATTAATTGGGGAGGGAAAAATGGTGATAGTCTCATCTTTTATCATTTCATTTACATAGCTTTACTCATGTGAATTTATAAGAAAATTATTCTTGTCATCTATTATAATCATGTCATTTTGTATAAGAAAGGCAAAATACATTTTAATATTTTTTTCTTATTTGTCCATATTCAAGATTGTAATTTTAGTTTATGCCATCATCCTAAGAAGGGAACAAATTAGGAAGGTTTTTTAAAAAAAATAATATGTCACTCATGAATTGAACATTTTTTATATACATACTAAATCCAATTCAATTCTTATTTTTTATTGAAACTAAAGTTGCTCCAGTTCTGGCCAGTGGCAACCTGTGTTACTTGGCTCCTGAGTTGTTTTGAAATAGACATAGTAGTCTGAAAAGTTGCCAGGTATCTGGCATGTCAAAATGTGCCAGGTTTATTCACAATATTTTCTGACCCAGATCTGGAATCAGGCTTTTATCCAAAAAGCTCTGGTTTCCATTAGTAGGAAAAGTATTTTATGACAGCTATCTAGAATAAATTGCTTCTATGTTATGATTTCTAGGTTGTCTAAGATAAAGATAGAATATTATACATATATACAGAAATTTCTGCATAATTTTGACATTTTCAATTCAAATTGGAGACTATGAGGTTTTTCCTTAAACTCTTCTATATTACATCTGTATTTACTTCCACACTGGAAGTCCTAGACTTTAAGAACACAGAGATGAAGGAATTAGAGTAACCCACAATTGCTCATTTATTAAAATGACCACATTGTATATAAAAGTTATTATTGAGACTAATACCACTATTCCTACTTTTGTCTAATTAATTTTTAACTGAAAAGAAAAAAATGCATATATTTATGGATGTACAACTTGATGCTTTGATATATGTGTAAGCTGTGGAATGGCTAAATCATGATATTTGACATATGCATTATCTCACATTCTTGTTTGTTGTGAGGACACTTAATGTGCATGCTTTTTACTAACTGGCCACCATGTGATGTTCATTAGATCTCTTGACCTTATTCCTTCTATTTAACTGAAATCTTGTGTCCTTTGATAAACATCTTCATAGCCCTCCCTACACCCAGCCTTGCACTACTTTTGATGATTTCTTTTTCTAGAGTCTTATCTTGCAAGAGAGTTCTAGCAGCTGTTTGAAGGTCATAGAGATTAGGCTACTATAGCCCAGTGATTTCCTCTGGTGTGCCATAGCACACTAGTGGATCTTAAGTGTGCCATGAAAAATTTTAAAGATCATTAAGTTATTTTCAAAAGAAGTTCAAAGCACAGTAAGTGTATTTTTTTACTCTTTTTTATTGCCATAATTTAAGTGTGCTAGGGAAGTTTAACTATAGGTTCAAGTATGCGGTGAGATAAAAGAGGTTGAAAAACACTGCTCTAGCCCCTTTATTTTACTGTGAGGCTCTTGCACATAAATATATATATACACACACGCGCACACACACACACATATATATATATATATCTTTTTTTTTGAGACAGAGCCTCTTGTACATATATATATATATATATATATATTTTTTTTTTGTTTTGTTTTGTTTTTGTTTTTGAGACAGAGCCTCAAGCTGTCGCCCTGGGTAGAGTGTTGCATCACTGCCCACAGCAACCTTCAACTCCTGGGCTCAAGCAATTCTCCTGCTTCTGCCTCCCAAGTAGCTGGGACTACAGGTGTGCACCACAACACCCACCTGGCTATTTTTTGGTTGCGGTCATCATTGTTGTTTGGTGGGCCCAGGCTGAATTCAAACCCATCAGTTCAGGTGTATGTGGCTGGCACCTTAGCAGCTTGAACCACAGGCGCCAAGCCACACAGACTTCTATTATAAAAGGACAATCCCCTTTCATTTTCTCAATTGTTTTCAAATTGCACTTCCCTCCTTACAATGAATCCTTACTGGCTACTCACAATTCTCTGGCTGTAAAGTTTGTCAGATTCTGTCCTGCTTCCCATGTTTTGTCCTGCACAGATGCTGATAACGTGTAGATCTTCCTGCTTTCAGTGATTGTCTCTACCAGCTATATTTTCAAAATCAGCAGTATTGAACTGTGATTTACACACAATGAAATGCATTAATATGAAGGTACAATTTCTAAGTTTTGACAGTCAAGATAAAGAAAATCTCAATTTGTCTCAAAACTTCCCTGTGCCCTTTAATTTTTCACTCCACATACCTCTGACCCAAGATAAACACTGATCTAGTTTCTATTATTATACTTGGTTCCACTATTTAGAATTTCATATAAGTGATATCACACCAAATTTATTCTTCTGTGTTTAGCATAAGGAAAGAAAATACGAGGTTTGTGTATATTGTTGCCTTCATGAGAAATCTGTTCCTTTTCATTACTAAGTAATTTTCCTGTGGTAAACATGTATGGCAATTTGCATGTCCATTCACTTATTCATGCACATTTTGATAACGTCAAGTTGTAGGCTTGCATTGGTTGTCATGGGAAACCTGCAGTCATTCCTCGTTCCATTGTATATGTTTTTGTCTGTCCACTTTTGTCATTTTGATAACTTGTTTTCTCTAATTTGCTTATGATACACCTTTATGTGTCTTATTTTTTTTTTTTTTGCATTTATTTTTTCTTTTGAGGGTTTATGTATCTGCTTGGATATGTGGGTTTATAGTTTTCAACAAATCTGGAAATACTCCAGTCATAATTACATCACATAAATACCGTCTTTTCTTCCTGATTTGTTTATGGGATTCTAACATATAAACAGATTGAATTGTTTGACATTATCTCATAGGTCACTGAGTCTTTAATAATATTTTCCAGGCCCCCTTTCTCTCTAGAATTCAATTTGGGTAGTTTCTAGTCCTTTGTCTTTACATTAAATAAATTTTTATTCATCAATGTCTACTATGTTGTTATCCATATGCAATACTTTTATTCATATTGTTTTAATTTTATAATTTTAATTTGGTTTTATTTATATCTTCTATTTCTCTTCCCACTATATTCATGTTTTCCTTTAAATCCTTAAATTTATATGTCCGAAAATTCTATCTTTTTATTTCTATTTTTCCTTCTTTTTGCATGTCATTGTTTTTTGAGCATATGCAGATATTAAATTGTTAAATGTCTTAACTTTGTTTTCTTCCTTTAAAGCATGTTGGAGTTTATTTTGCTAGGAAATGTAAGGTACTTGCTGACCAGTTTAATCTTTCTTGTGGCTTATATTTTAGCTTTCTTAGGGTAGACTGTAGTAACACTTTTCCTAAGGCTAGTTTAGGTATAACCCAGGGTCTTTACTGAATGCCCAAGGTGTTATGTGAGTTTTTTACCCAATGACTAGGAAATTCAAGTATCTCACATCCCTAGGTTAAATGCCATAAGTTGTTCAGTTTCCAGTAGTTCTCATCCTACCTTGTGGAATTTCATTGTCCACATCCACAACTTAAAATTCAACATAAGATTCGAGCAGATTATGATGCATGATTGAAAAGCTTTTACTCCATGGATCTTCCTCTCTCTGTTATCACATCTCACTGATGCCACTTCCTCAGCTTGCCTGATCTCCAGCATCCACTGTGCTTCCTACATTAGGGTCCAGAATCTTCTTCCAGGTAGATGCCAAGGGTAGTCATGTGGTTGGCCTTGTTTGTTTGTTTATTTATATCAGAGATCATAGGGAAAGTCTGGTACCAGTACCAATACTCCTCATGACTGGGAGTGAAATTTTCCCCATCTGCTAAATTGTGCTATTTGTGATAGGGGATTGTGCTATTTGTCTAGGGGATTTGTTATTGTCCTGTTTTATGCTTACACTATTTTTATTATGTTTTAAAATTTCTAACAGAAATATATTTTTTTAAAAAAAAATGACTTTGGTTTTGAAATTGCACTTCCCTCTTACAATGGTACTTGTATATAGCCACACATTTTTCCCTTTAAAATTTGTTCAGAAAAGAGTGAAAAATACTTTATTTAGACAGTTTGAATGAATGCTTCATCTGTAAATAGATAAGGTGTGCTCTTTAACTTCAATCCAGCTCAAGGTGTTACACTATCAACAATAATTGTTTTGGAGATGGTAGAGTAGTGGTTTTCTATTTCATTCTACTCCATAATGACAATACAAAGTAATGAAATTGAGAGGAGAAAATGGCATCCTCCATGAATGCAGGAGACATCTACACCATTCACAACACTATTAAAATGCTTGTCGTAACTTTCTCGATTTGAACCCAGTAAAAATAAGAAGGCACAAATGGGCATGAACTTCCAGAGGTCACAAAATAATGTGAGTTCTTGGAAATTATATCCTTGGGTAGGACTAAGCCTTGTTTTGAACTTACATTTTTAAGTAATGACACTCCATACTTCTGGGCTGTGTGTTTGGTTAGAATAATAATAATAAAAAGTAGAGAGGGTGAAGGGCTTTATAGATGAGTTTACAGAGGACAATAAGATATGCATGCATGTTTGAAGAAAGAAATGAGAATTATCCATACATGGAACAAATAAACTCTTGGATCAATGAGGAATCTAATATAAATCTGAAGAATATCTAATGAACAATAATACTGAAAACACTGCATTTTAAAAATCAATGAGTTGTCTCAATACATGGGCAAACTTTCTAGCCTTATATTCTTTTCTTTAAATTTTTTTAAACTTTTTTTTATTAAATAATAACTTTGCACATTGTGCATTTATGGGGTTCAGTGTACTGCTTTGATATACAATGTGAAATGCTTACACTGAACTAAGTAATACATCCATCATGATTATTATTAAATAATTAAAAAATTAAGCATTAAATTAAGCAGGCAGAAAAAAGACAGAGAGAGGAAATCAAAAAGATAAAAGTGGAAATGTATTAATGACAAAATAAGAAAATGGTTGAATTAATAGGAGATGTGGCAACTTAATCAAAAAAAGAAGCACAGTTTTACAAATAAAAAAACAAGGAGAAAATATCTTTTAAAATCACTCCTTGGCTTGTACTGTGTTAACCAAAATGTGTACATATTGGAATCATGTTCTTGCTTTGCATGGCTCCCATATGTATAATATTTGTTACTAGGTACTGAGAAAAGCAAAGATTGAGTATAATTTCAAAATATATTTACAAAATTATTGAGGTAAATTGGTGCAAGTCTAAGAAAAACCAATGTTTTTAAAACCTGTAATAAGTAAATGCATAGAGAGCTATAAATTACTGAAACTTACACAAGAAGGGATACAAAAATTTAATAGACAAATTAACATAGCTGGCAAAAAGTAAAATCGTCATAGTTATCATCATTGAAAGTTTCCAGATCCAGAGTTGGACATGGTGACTCATGCCTATAATCCTAGCATTTTAGAAAGCTAAGGTGGGAGGATCACTAGAGACCAGCAATTCCAGACCACTTGAGTAAGAGAAAAATCTGGTCCCTACAAAAAATTTAAAAAAAGAATGGCGAGGTCCTGGTAGTGGTGCATACCTGTCATCTCAGCTGCTCAGGAGACTGAAGCAGGAGGATCACTTGAGCCAAAGAGACTGAAGTTGCAGTGAGCTGTGATTACATCATTGTACTCTACTCCTGGTAACAGGGCTGGAACTTATTTCAGGAAAAAAAAAAAAAAATTTCCAAACACAGATGACTTCTTAGCTGAGTTGTTCAAACATTTTTTGACAGCTATGCTCACATATAAGTGTTATTTCAGAATCCTTGATAAAATATCAATGTATGAAATAATCACACTAAAGCAATAATATATTATGGTTAAGTAAAATTCATATCAGAAAAGTAATGATAGTTCAATGTTAATAGATCTATAATTTAGTACATAATAATAAGGTTAATAAAAGAATAAGGTCAATAGGAGAAAATCATGTACATCTCCAGAGATGCCAAAAAGGCAACTGATATAATTTTTATTCATTTTTTTCTTTTTTAAAAATCCTCAGTTAAAAAAGAAATAGGTTATTTAAAACTAAAACCAGGGTCCTGGCTTGGTGCTCATAGCTCAGTGGTTAGGACACCTACCACATACACTGTGGCTGGTGGGTTTGAACCCGGCTGGGGCCTGCTAAAAACGATAACCACAACACAAAAAAATAGACCGGAGCTGTGGCAGGTGCCTATAGTCCCAACTACCTGGGAGGCTGAGGCAAGAGAATCGCTTAAGCCCAAAGGTTTGAGGTTGCTGTGGGCTGTGATGCCACAGCACTCTACCAAGGGTGACTTAGTGAGACTCTATCTCAAAGAAAAAAAATAAAATAAAATAAAAAATAAAACCAGGGTCACCTTCAGTAATGAAGAAATGGATTCAACTCCACTAAAGACTAGTAAAAGAAATGTCATTCTCTCTTACCTCTACTAATATCATTCTATAAATTCTGATCAGTTGGAATAGATTAGAAAGCAAGGTGTTAAGTATTGGAAAAGAAGTGGCAAATGTATTTTCATTTGCAGTTGATGTACCATTCACCTGGGAAACCTAAATCCATTAGTCTTACTAATGATTGAAAGAAAAGATATTTCACTAAAATTCCTGATTACAAAGTTGATATAAAAGTTAATATCTTCATAACAATATATTATAAAAATAAAAATTCTTTTTATTTATTTTTTTAAATTTGTTTTTATTTTAAATTAATATGAGGGTACAAATTTACATTGTTCTCACTTCCAGGGAAAAGTTCCATTTGTAAAACAGCCCCTCACAATGTGAGCATGTTATACACCCTCACAATGTGCACATTAGATGAGATTCTGCCTCATGCCCTCCCCCTTCCTCCTCCACCTCCCTCTAGCATTATACTAGACGATATTCGTGTTTTATTGTTTTTATGAGCATGTAATTATTTACATATTGGTTTCATATTAGTATGGACTACATTGGATATTTATTCTTCCATTCTTGTGATCCTTTATTAAGAAGAATGTATTTCAACTCCAACCAGGTAAATGTAAAAGATGTAAAGTCTCCATTTTTTTTTAATGGTTGAATAATATTCCATGGTATACATATAATACAGTTTGTTGATCCATTCATGGGCTGATGGGCACTTACGTTGCTTCCATGACTTGGCAATTATGAATCGAGCCACAATCAACATTCTTGTACAGATGTCTTTGTGGTAAAATGATTTGTGTTCTTCTAGGTAGATACCTAGTAATGAGACTGTAGGATCAAATGGAAGATACACTTTTAGATCTTTGAGGATTCTCCCTACTTCTCTCTAAAGAGGCTGTATTAGTTTGCAATCCCACCAGCAGTGCTTTTCTCTCCACATCCATGTCAGCATCTGGTGTTTTGTGACTTTGTGATGGGCTAATCTTGCTGGGGTCACTACTAATCTTAGAGGAGTTTTGATTTGCATTTCTCCGAAATTAAAGATGATGAGCATTTTTTCATGTGTTTGTTGGTTATTCATCTGTCATCCTTGGAGAAGTTTCTATTTAAATCTCTTGTCCACTTATAGAGGGGGGTGTTTGCACTTTTCTTATTGTTTAGTTTGAGTTCTCTGTGGATTCTAGTTATCAGGCCTTTGTCAAATTGGCAACATGCAAAAACCATCTCCCATTCCGAAGGCTGTCTATTTGCTTTTTTGTGTGTGTTACCCTTAGCTGTGCAAAAGTTTTTTAGCTTGATCAAATCCCAGTTATTTATTTTTGGTATTGCTGCAATTGCTAGAGGGTTCTTCCTCATTATGTTTTTTCTCAAGCCAATAATTAAAAATTTCTGAGAGTAGATTTTAAGCAACATGACAAAATAATAAGTATGTGAAGTAATGCATATTTCAATTGGCTTGATTTAGTCATTCCACAATGTATCAAAACATTTTGTTATAAACCATATGTATGCATATTAAAAAATTATGTCACCTAAAAAATAAATTAAAGAACTCATAGCATTATATGCACAAAGAAAAAGGCATTTAAAAATATAAGAAAATATCCCACTTCAAATACTAAAAAAGATAAAATGTATTGAGATAAATTTAATATAAGGAATCTAAGCAAATAATATTTTAACTTTATTTATGGACTTTTCTAAAGGAAGCCTTGATGACACAGAAATACATTGCTTGTTCTTGGTTTGAAAGACTTCTTGTAAACATGTCAAATCTCTTTAAGTTAACTCACAAATCAAAAGTGGTCCCAACAAAAAATGGTATTTTGATAAGATTTTTGATAAATTTATTTTAAAGTTTATTTGCAAGGTTATGGTGCTTAAAATAGGTTTCCACATTCTTCAGTGACAGAAAAATAAAATATATTGATAAAAACAGATATCTCACATGATAATTTAGCACATAATAAAATTAGATTTCAAATAGTTATAAATATGTGGTATTGAAACAAACACTAGTTCTGTGGGGTAAGTCATTATATTACTATGTCTTTGCAAATTTAAAATATATATATACACTATTATATACTCTTTAGAAGGATATTTTTGCCTCACTTCCTTCTATTGGGTCAATGAATTTATACAGCATTGGCAGTCAGAAACAAACCCAACAAGGACATTGTCAATGGCATAAAAAACTAAATTTGAATAAACTTCGGTGAATAGATTTTACTTGGCAGTATATCACAGACACCCCTGAAATCTGGTCCACAAACATCTGCTTTACTTTAACAACTGCACATTTCCCCATTTATGACCATTATAATTTATTTAAATATAACTTTATGCTTTGGCTTTAAGTTCTTTTTCATATTATAAGCGATGAATACCCTTCACAATTCAATAAGTAATGATATCTGTAGGAGAAATTAAAGTGAAAAAGAATACAATGTGCTCCCACTTCTTGAAAATGACATAGTCACATGTATCTTCTGTAATATTCAATTGCAACTTAAATTGTTCATGAAAAATTTTAATTGTGGTTGTGCCTTGGATAGAAATGATGGGGTTTGCAAAATGGAAATGAGTTACCATTTTACTGTACACTAAATTGTGCACTATGAATATTTTTTACCTTATGCATGTTATTTATTAGTTAATTTATTAAGTAGTTAAAGGGAGGATATTTGAAATGGAAATGAGGAAAGCAAGCTGCAGAACATCATGGATGCTGTGGTCTTATTTTCACAGGAAAAGAAAAGGCTATTTGTGCACATATAATTTGAATTCACAGGGACTGAACAAAAGGAAGAAGAGTTATAAATAAAAAGGAAAAAAATAAGTCTATTGGAAGGTCATCAAAGATATTTGAATTTGTTTCTAATAATTTTTCTAAATTAGATTTAGATCTAGGAAGCATGCAGTTAATATTTTATGACAACATTATTTAAATTAATAGGAATATGTTTGTTTCTTATCAAAATTTTAATGTTCAAACCACATCCTTTCTTTCCTTCCTGTTGAGAATTTCACAACTTTTTTTAGTGTATAAGATGGTGATTTTCAATATCTAAAAAGTATCTGGCAAACATATGTGGTTCAGAAAAAACCAAAACAGAAAACCTGAACAAAATTAAACAAGGAATAAGTGTTTGATTTGTATTGCACTCCAGATACACTTTAAAGGAAATTACTAAAATTGTTTTGAGATTAGCAAGTCTATCATTAGCAAAGATGAAGTTTTGATTTATGTAAAATTCATCACTTAGATAATGTGGTTTAATTTCAAGTTTATATCAAAACATTGAAAATGTTTAGTTTTCCAGTTTAAGAATTATTTTCTTCCAGATTTAGCAGAGTAGAAAAAATGGTGTTTGAATCAATCTATATATGAATCTGTCTATATAGTATTTTTCTAGCTAATCCAGATAGACATTCACTCAGTATTCTTTATTTTCATATGCAGGTTGAAACAGGATTAATAAAAATAAAGTGAATGTAAGGGAATAGAAATACATCTAAAAGAAAATGGGGGCATTTATACATAGATGTTATTTTTCAGGAGTGATTTAACATTGTGACATGCTAATACATTTTTTCAATAAAGCACAAGACCACCTAAATAATTGGGTCTTGTGAATGCTGCAAGACCTCTTCAAGTATCTGAATGGCATCTTCTCACTGAATTCCACCTGGACCATCCCATTTTAAAACTATATAAATGTTCATCTGAATTCTCATTCTGTTCTGTGTGTTAGTTTTTCACAGAACTTATCAATTTCTAAAAGTTCACTCACTTATTTATTATGTTTATGATTGTGTTTATTTCTACTGCTTGAACCTGAGTTACAAGAGGAAGTAGTTCTTTCTGTCTGTTCTCTGATATATAACTAATACCTGGAATAATGCTGTCACATAATAAGCACTCAAGAAATATGTGGAAATAAGTGAAAGCCTACAGAAAAAATTCCTAGCTATAGAAACAAAACATTTCCGTAACTTATTAGGCAAGGCTAGAGATTGAACTCTCAAGGATTTAAAACCATTCTCAGTAGACTTAGTAGAGAAATAGATTAATTAAAAATTTAGAATCTATGAAATATTTATAAAGTACCACTATGGCAAAACACATTAACCCAAGAGAAAACTGGTATTAATTATTAAAATCATAATGAATTTTAGCATTGATATTTATGTAATTTTTTAAACACTTAATTTGCTCTTCTAGAAACAATGTATTTTCATTGTTCTGCCCTTTGGCCATATGCATACAGATTCTGGTGTCTTCTTCATTGACTGCAGAATCATGGTAGTTATTGCATGCAGAAATTTTCACATCTTTGCTTCTAACATTTCAGCTACCACTCCTAATGCTACACCTTGGACCTTGCACACATTTTAACATCTGGTTTTGATACAATTAATTTCCACATCTAGCTTTTTGACCATAACTTCCTATCTTTCTGTCAAACTCAGTTATTCAGCCAGTTAGTCAAATTTTAATCTGATTTTGAATCTAAAAGTTGAACTCACGTACACTGAACCTTATCCCTTGCCTCAAAGCATCAGCCACTTTTTGTTGTAACTTTCTGTCCTTATAAGGTTGAATCTCATTAACTATCCATTCATCTACAATTTCTAAACAGGTAGTATTAATATTAATGTTGATTCCATGCTAAAACTAATACTAAACTTAATGCCAATAGTAATATAGATAGGGAACATTTCTGAGCACTTGACATGTATCCAACACTGGTCTTTTACATATAGCATCTAATTTAATCCTCGCAACTCCATAGGTTGGTTTCATGGTTTTCTCATTATACATATGAAAAAACTAAAGTAGAATATAGTTAAAATTCTTGCTTAAGTTCACACAAGTGGATAATGTGTGAGGCAAAAATCAGGTTCCAGAGCTCACATGCCTAACTATAGTATCTGCTCTCACGGTCCAATGAAGCTGCCCTTGAATGTTTACACTGCCCTGCTTGTTGCTAAATGTCATCTCCCCTTCTTATTCTTCAGGGTAGATGGGAGAGGTATACATTTATGGTCTGCAATCTCAACTGCTCTCTCAAATTCTCTCCACAATTTTCTAATTAGTTGGCGCTCTAGTTCTCTCTAGCAACTATGTCAGATTATCTTTAATTCTCAAACTTTATCCCTGTCAATCCCTTTTATTGTCAAAATATAATAATGACCATTGTGTTAAAAATGTAAAGTGCGGCTCGGTGCCTGTGGCTCAAGCGGCTAAGGCACCAGCCACATACACCTAAGGTGGTGGGTTGGAATCCCCAGCCCGGGCCCGCCAAACAACAATGATGGCTGCAACCAAAAAATGGCCGGGCATTGTGGCGGGTGCCTATAGTCCCAGCTACTTGGGAGGCTGAGGCAGGAGACTTGCTTGAGCCCAGGAGTTGGAGGTTGCTGTGAGCTGTGATGCCATGGCCCTCTACCCAGGGGGACAGCTTGAGGCTCTGTCTCAAAAAAAAAAAAAATGTAAAGTGAGACACAGTAAATTTTTAAATAGTTTTTTTTTGTTTTTTGAGCAAACAACAGTTCATGACTCAGACAACTCCAAACCAGAAGTGGTTCAAGAGAGAAGGCAAGAGAGAAGTTTCATGGATTGAACACAGAAGTAAAGCAAAAACAATTTGCTTTGATTTGATTGGTTACAGTTACACAGTTGCTTTATTTGGTCTGTTTTGTTGGAAAGCCCCTAGTTATATAATTAAACTTTGATTGGCTGCTTCTGATTGGTTAAGTTGAATTTCTGCTTTTAATCAATGTAGCATTTATAAGAAATAGGTCAAGTTTCACTTCAGTTTGCAAAATCAAGTAAGGTTGAGGCACTTAGGAAGCCTAACTGGACTCATTCACTAAGGAATCTGCAAGCCTGGTCTCCATTTTAATTTACTTTAATGTTTGTTTCATGGAGAAATTATAAATATCAGATAAATTGAGCAATATTTTTATTCTCCCTTTCTATTGTCTTACTACCATGGAAATTTATTTCTTCTTCTATGTAATGATGTTCCCCTAACCTTACTCTAATTCATGTCTCCTGCTTAGTCAGTGAGTGAGGAGTTTCGTGCTTCTCACTTTCATGGAACACTTTTGCTTTCATCCTATCACAGTCTTATAACTTTTTACTTGATTTTATGACTGCTTATTTATATTTCTTGTTGTCATATTCTCTGCCTTACTCTTACGTCTGGTGCTTAGCAGGATTCACCTCTAGGTTTTATTCATTTATTCATCACTTCTAGAAGCTTTTGATTAAAAATTTGAATCTATCACCAAAATCTCTCCTGAGCTTTAAACCAGTGTAGATAACCATGTTCTGGGTACCTCTATTTGAATGCTCCGTGAGCACTTTAAATTCCATATCAAAAACTGAACTCTTTATTCTCCTCCACAGCTGTCCTCTTCCTCCCATGTTTCATTATGTCAGTAGATTGGGATCACAATCCACCCAGTTGTGCGAGATGTAAACTTTAAAATAAAGTCATTCTAAGATGTCTTCTTTCTCTCAACCCTTAAATCCAGTCTTCAAAACTTGTTAATTTTACCTCCTGGGTATTTTTTTTTTTTGAGATGAGTCCCATTCTGTTGCCCCTGCTACAGTGCCCTGGCATCATAGCACACAGCAACTACAAACTCTCTTGCCTCAACCTCCCCAGTAGGTGGGAATACAAGCGTGTACCACTACCCCCAGTTAGTTCTTTTTTTTTCTTTGTTTTGTTTTTTCTATTTTTAGTAGAGACAGGGTCACACCTTTGCTCAGGCTGATCTCAAACACTTAAGTTCAAGCAGGCAATCTGCCTGTCTCAGCCTCCCGGAGTGCTAGGATTATAGGAGTGAACCACCATGCCTGGCCCTGTGTATCTCTGGATTCTCTAGATTTCTCTCCAAGTCAAGTGACATTTTCCTAATATAGATAATTACCCACAGATGTATATACACACGTCTGCACACACGCCCACCACAAAGGGTACCAAAAATGTATACACATTTTAAGAAAGGAAAAAATTCTGTAGTCAGAATTGTAATATTTGAGTCATGTTACAATTATAAGATGTGCTCAAACATAACTCGTATTCATCTTTTGTTTTCAGTATATATTGAATATTATAATTTTAATACAGTTTTTTCCTTTCTTAAATGTGTATATATATTTTTGGCATCCTGTGTGTATGTATATATACATGAGGTTGGACAATAATGTTTGCTAATTCATCCTAGAAAAAGTGCTACATACTTCATTGCTGAATATTGCTAAAGACACCTTCTAAGTACTCCCCTTGGGAAGCCATGCTCTGATCCTAGCACCTAGTCCACCCTTCAAAACAATATTGGAACTCTTTTGCTGGAATGAGATCAGAGTTGTCACAGTATAAGGTCTGACAATTAAGTTCGCAAACTCATCCTAGAAAAACTGCTCCATGCTGCATTACCAGTACCATGGAGTACTCCTCGGCCACACACAGAAATGAATTAATGTCTTACAACAATTTAGGTGGAAGTAGAAACCATTATCCTAAGTGAGGTAGCTCAAGAATGGAAAAATAAACATTACGTATACCCTCTAATAGTTTGTAACTAATTGATAGGTATGCATGCACACAGCGAGAAGTAAAAATTGTAGGAAATCAAACAGGGAGAAGGGGAGACAAAGGGAGGGAGAAAAACCTATCTAACAGGTACAATAAACACTAATCAGGTGATGGGCGCCCTTGTAGCCATGAGTAAAACATTATAAAAGCTACCCATGTAAAAAGGAAAAATAAAAAAAAAAAGCCCTCTTGACGATTTGTAAATTTAAAGTTATATAAAAAAAGAAAAGCAAGCAACAAAACTACTTTATAAACCTATGAATGAAAGGATGTGGATTAATTGAGCTATTTTTCAATTCCTAACAGGGTAAAAATTTCAGGGTATAAATTGCTTAAAAAAGTTAAATGAAAAAGACTAGATTTTTGAAACAAAAACAAAAAATGAACCAAACAAGTAAATTTATAAAAACCCATTCTGGACTGATAAGTTGTAAGCTATATTTAGAATGAATATTTTGTTTTGGACAAGAAAAAAACAATGGTCCATGCTTGCTACTGAGTTGCTTCTTATTCTGATTCCTTCCCAAGAAGGTTGAGAGGACTATTTGTTTCTCCATTGAGTCTTTTTGTATCAGTCTGACAATTCTCAGTATCACCAGTGAAAAGCCCTGGTATCGCCTGCTCAAAACTGGAATCATTCTTTTTTTTTTTTTTTCTTTTGAGACGGAGCCTCAAGCTATCCCCCTGGATAGAGTGCCATGGCATCACAGCTCATAGCAACCTTCAACTCCTGGGCTCAAGCGAGTCTCCTGCCTCAGCCTCCCAAGTAGGTGGGACCACAGGCGCCGCCACAACGCCTGGCCATTTTTTGGTTGCAGCCATTATTTTTGTTTAGCGGGCCCCGGCTGGGGATTCGAACCCGCCACCTTAGATGTACGTGGCTGGCGCCTTAGCCGATTGAGCCACAGGCGCCTAGCCTGGAATCATTCTTTATAATGTCCTCAGAGTTGCTCTTGGTAATCAGCAACATCCTTTCTGGTGGCTACCTGGCATGGGGTATGGAGAGATTACCCACAGGCTCCAGTAAAGCAGTCACAGTAGTGTAAGATGATGTGTATATGTCTTGATCTGTAAACACATTCCTTTTTCCTTGGAAAAAGGCCATCTTTTTCCTTGGGATTGGCCATCTAGAAAAGTCTTTCTGATAGGGACCAGGAAGTAGTTTTCCTGACAAAACTACTGGAAGTAATAGTATTAAAATAAACTAATACAAGACAAAATAGCAATTGGCCCTTTTTTCCTATTCAGGTAAAAGAAGTAAAGTTTCATCAGAATAATTTCTTCTCCCCTCCCCCCAAATTATACTTTTAGTCCATATGAAAGTTAATTTAAAGAATCATTTCAAATATTTATTTCCCCAAACCAAAGAATAGAATTTTTTTTCTTCCCTGGAGCCATGAGTATGCTTTTCTAATCCCTTAACCTGGGGGAGACAAGATGGCTGACAAGACACAGCAGCTACCACATTGTCTCAGAAAGAAGAAAAAAGTTTAGATGAAAAAGGAGAAACCAATGAACAAATATAGATCAGGTGTAATTCTGAGGAAAATGTGCCAGAACCTACCAGAGTTTCTGTGGAAAGAAGTTGCAGAGCAGAACAAGAACCAGCAAGATATCAGCAGAGGTCAACCCCAGAAAACTTGGAGACCAGTGAAAAAGGTTGGTAGAGTCTTTTATTTCTCCCTCTGTCACATACCTGGCAGTCAACAAGCCGCTGAGCTGCTGAAGAACTCTCTATATTCACAAGCTCAGAAGCTGCTGCTGCCAGCACACTGGAAGCTTCTAAAAGAAAAAGCTCCAAACCTCCATTGTGGCCATTTCCCATCACCAAAGACCTAGCTAAGATGGTGATCCCCATATTGTTTCTCCACCCCCTGTGCACTATTGTTCCCCCAGGGGGATTCAGCCTGTCAGTTTTTGTCTTTCTTGTTCCCAAACATTTCCCAACTCTAGCCCAGACTGTGGGAGCCCTCTCCTTTATTCATCACCCTGATTGCTGGCCCTGCTGCCCAGCAATGGCCTTTGGACTCTGCTTGGATCTTTGGCTGCTGACCAACAGAAGCAGTTCAGTATTAGGGCAACAAGACTACTCTGCCAGCAACGTTAAGTGCTCCAATCAACAGTTTGATATGCCTTGTGTCCCAGTTACCTGTGCAGGCTCCAGCTTCTCCACCTGCATCAGAGCTTTGGTAGTTGCTAGCTCTGATGATAACGCTGTGAATAGTTAAAATAATTGAGAACTAGCATAGAGGGATTATCTAAAAATACTAGGAGTATCAGATTTATTTTCTTTCTTTCTTTCTTTCTTTCTTTCTTTCTTTCTTTCTTTCTTTCTTTCCTTCTTTCCTTCTTTCCTTCCTTCCTTCCTTCCTTCCTTCCTTCCTTCCTTCCTTCCTTCCTTCCTTCCTTCCTTCCTTTCTCTCTTTCTCTCTCTCTCTCTCTTTCTCTCTCTCTTTCTCTCTTTCTCTCTTTCTTGACAGAGTGTTATTGTCTGGGTATTATTCTCTGTGTCACCTTGGGTAGAATGCCATGGCATAATAGTTCACATCAACATCAAATTCTTGGGCTCAAGCAATTCTCTTGCTTCAGCCTCACGAGTAGCTGGGACTACAGGTGTCTGACACAACTCCTGGCTAGTTTTTCTATTTTTAGTAGAGACAGGGTCTCACTCTTGCTTAGGTTCATTGTGAACTCCTGAGCTCAACCAATCCACCTGCCTCAGCTTCCTAGAGTGCTAGATTATAGGGGTGAGCCACCACACCTGGCTAGTTTTTAACTAGGTCTTATGACTAAAACTATAAACACTAACCAGTGTGACTAAAAAACTACATTTTTAATTTTATGCAATTTTAATTTATCTAAATTTAAATTTGAACATTAACATGTTATCAAATATATTTCTATTAGATGCAACTTTCTTGTTTTGGTAGAACTACATCTCGATTTAACAGTAGCGTGATGTAAGATGCCTGTACCCTACTGTTACGCGCAGGTTGGATGCATCTAGTCATTGTCGACAGATTGGCCCAGTCTGAATATGTTTTTCTATGCACCAGTGTAAAATTATAGCATGCTTACTTGATATTTTATTCACTAATATCCTATAAGATTCATAATGGGTATTTAAACTGAGTACTAATTATTATTTAATTATAATTAAATCATTTTTCTAGCTAAAAATAAGTATGGACACATTTTTGAGTTTTGAACTGAGGATTACTACCAATGGAGTATTGAGTGGAAATGTTACTACCCAATAGTAAAGGGAAAAAAGATTTAAAATTATGTTACAAATTTCATGAGGAATGGCACTGCATTTCACTAAGGAACAGCCAAAGTAAACAGCTGTTTTATTATGGTGTGACTTTTCTTGAAAGGTAAATAAAAATGTGCAACTTATTTTGTTGTGAATAAACACAAAGTGTACACCATAAAAAGACATTTTCAACATATTCATAGTAAACTTGATAAGATATTTTTTAAACAAAAATGCTAAATGAAATTGCCACTAAAAATAATAATTTAGAAGAATAGAAAAATGAGTTAGCAGGAATCAGAATTAAATGTGTAACAAAACCTATGAATTATTTTTAACATGATTATGGATTATAAATCAATTGGATTTTTGTATAAAATAGAGAATGGAGAGATGTCAAAAAATTATAAATTTCACTTTTTATTTTTACCTTTTTAAAATGTGGCTATGAAACAATTATAATTACAAATGTGGCTTGTATTGTATTTGTGTTAGACAATGCTGATCCAAAGAATATGGAAAGATATGAATTGAAGTCTCATTCAAACAAATCTGAGAGAACAGAAAGAGTTTCATTTCAGAATCAAATCTTTCCATTGCTAGGGATTTTTTGAAAAATACATTTTAGTTTTCACTATGCAGTTTATAAATATTTGATATTTTGCTCCTAAACTTACTGGCTACTTGTGTCTAGATGCATGAGTACATCTCCACGTGTTATGCTGTTATGGCTTTCATCTTTGGGTCCTGGCTTGTAACTCCCATAGTCCTTGCTATAATGTTGACGCACTTTAGACCTTAAGAGCAAGCCTCACAAAACACACCCTCTCTTTCTGACCTTCTCCTGCCCTCCTTACACCTGCTCAAGGCAGGACTCTAACATGATTGTGGGTCATAAGACCCCGGCTTTGAAAGGGGTTCTGCCTCATACCCTGGATGAAGGAAGGCTGCACAGAGAGGCCAAGAAGAATCACACACCTCTCTGGGTTTCCCCACAAAGTCTGTGAGTGTTGGATCATACCCTTTATATTTCTGAATGGTTGTCAGTCAGGCTTATGTAATGAAGTTTCCACAAAAGGCCCAAGAGAACAGGGTTCAGAAAGCTGCCAGGTAAAGGAACATGTGGAAGCTTACGGGGTCAGCAATATGGCAACTCCATGGAGACAAAGGTTTCTGGGCCCAAGACCCTTTCAGACCTCACCTTGTCACCTGCTCCTCGGGCCGTTTATTTGTATCCGTAAAATATCCATTGTAATAAACTGGCAAATGTTAGTGTTTTCCTGTGTTCCTTGAAAGTTCTAACAAATTAATGGAACATGAAGAGGACGTGGTGGGGACCCCAATTTGATAGCGGTTGGTCATCCATTCCAGAAGCCCTGACTTGGGACTGGTAAAAGGGGAGGGCGGTGTTGAGGGCTGAGTCTTCCTTCCACCTGTGGGATCTGACCCTTTCTCCAGGTAGATGGTGCTGCAATTAAATGGAAGGACACCTATCTGGTGTTTATTGCAGACTTGTTTGCCTGCTTGACGTGTGGGGAGAGATTGCTTCATATTTGGTCACAGAAGTATTCTTTGTTGATTGTTGTTGTGGGGAGAAAGTAAAGGAAAAACAGTTTAAGGTTTTTTTTTTCCCTCTTAGACCATGTGTTAAACAATACTCTTTCATAAACTAGAAAATGGACAGGAAAAAAAATGGACAGGGGAAAAAATTATATCCTTAGAACTTGAATACAATCATTGTTAACATATCTACAACTTTTCTTTCATAGCCCCAAATCTTATTTGAAGTAAAAACATAGGTGAAAATATGAAAAAGACACTATTATAGAGACTTATTAAACACAGCTAACATGGCCTCATGTAGTTAAAAAAATTGAGCAACATAAAATGTCAACAAATATCAATTTTCATAGGTTTTTAGAGGTAAATATTTGATGGAATAAGCAAAAAGAAATATTGTTTGGAGATGGTTCTTAATAAATGTTTTATTTATCACTAATCATGTTTGCATATTCAGAATAATATTTGGTGTAATATTTAGAAATTGCTGCATTTGAATTATCAATTTAGAATTTAATTATCTTGCCCTTTTGGGAACACATCTCAGATTTTCATTTCTTTTGTGATTTCATTTATGTTATATTCTAACCATAGCCTGCCATTGCTGGAAGGATTTTCTTCCTCAAAAACATGTAGACTCTCTCCTTAGTAATGTATGGTACTCTACTAATCTAAAGGTTGGGTTATGAGGCTTGGCAGCCAACATAATTTAATGAGTAAACAAACACAAGCAGAAACTAGGACCAGCTTGGTTCCTTCAGGCAATTGTAAGTGTTTTAATTTAGCTAGAGATGTGACCTGCTGCTTCAATGAATAGTTAGCAAATGGTATTAACACCACCTGGATATTGATTCCAGCTGGGGATGTCTATTGCAGTTGACATTTAATGTTTTTAAAGGAACTATCTTAAAAATGGTAGTAAAAAGAAGAAAAAAGAGGGATAAACTTGCTTTGTTTATCATTCTTGAAAATATTTATCAACTTTAAAGGGACTTGGGGTTTACAAAAACAAAAAACAAAGCCGAGAGTGGTGTCTTCACACCTGTAATCCTAGCACTCTGGGAGGCCAAGGCAGGTAGATTGCCTGAGCTCAGGAGTTTGAGACCAGATTGAGAAATAGTGAGACCACATCTTTAAAAAAATTATCCAGGTATTATGGCAGTTTCCTGTAGTCCCAGCTAATTGGGTAGCTGAGGCCAGAGGATCTCTTGAGCCCGAGAGTTCAAGGTTGCTGTGAGCTATGACGCCACAGCACTCTACCCAGGGCAACTGAATGAGACTGTCTCCACTCCAATCCCACCTCCCCCAAAAAAACTTAGGCGAAAAGCATAAATGACATTGCTGCCTAACTAGAGTTTGAGAATCCAGAAGTTGGAAGGGCCTCTACAAAGCCTGCTTCAGAAATAATTTTGATTCCTAGTTTGTGTGGAGGACTGCAGTTGGTCATGGGAGCTGTCAGCATATTAAAATGTATTCCACAGGGACAATTTTTTCTTTTCATTTCATACCCTGATCTTGTAAATTAGCAGAATAAATTTTAAAGGAAAATGTCATTCAGATAAGTATTTATGCTACTTAGCTAAACAGTAAGCTGTGACATAGGAAGGATGTGGGAATTGAAGAGGTGGGAATTGCAGGATAGTACTGTAAGGTTCTTGATAAAGCCTCTCCCTAGGGTTGGGCGTTAGGGGGGAGAAATCAGTCTTTTTCTGGAAATTGTTCTAATACCATAGGTGAAAGCAGAAACATTCAATCAGAAGAATCTATAAATCTCAGTAAAAACACTGACTCTGTAGCATTGGAGCCACAACCTGTTCCCTTAATTTGCACCCCTAGTTCTATGTTATAAAACTCTATCCCAGATGCTCTTTCCTGGGCAGCTGCAGCCAAGAAGAGAGGGGTTCCCTTCTCCTTACCTTCCAATAGATGCCATTGTTTCCACTTCTCATTGGCATCCCAGTCCCATGCTGTATAAGCTTTCTTCCAGGCAGATGAGGCTAAGAGAAACAGGTCTCCGCTTTCCTATCCTCTTCCTATTCATGAATATCAAGCTCAGTTTCAAATGCAACAGGCTGAAAATAGGGGGACCCAATCTGAATATCTGGACCTGTGCCTCAGCATACTCTAAGGGTGAAAGTTCCATCAGGACTAGTAAGCTGAGAAGACAAGGGGAAGCCATCCTCTCCTTCCACTCATCACAATTCACAGAGCAAAGTCACTCTTGGGAATGCAGGTCCCTACCCTGGTTTTGGTGAATTGGTATGAGGTTACAAACAAGCTGGAAGGGCAAGCAGTGAGGACAAGATGATCTGCAGCTCTGCCTTTGAAAACTGGCTATATTTGGAAGAGGGCATGGAGAATTCTATACCTAAGGGTGTTTTTTAAGAATCATGGAGATCAGTGGAGAGCAAGGTAAAAAGGCTGATGGTGCCATGAAACAAACACAATGGCAGAGCAAACAAGCATTTAATGGACAGATCCAGAGAAAGAGACAGTCAAAAAGAGCCCTACTGAGGTCATAGTTAATTCTGAGGCTACGAAGTCTGTGCTTTCAGGAGCAATCAGAGCAGAATACGGGCAGACTTAAAGTCCCCCCACCCTCTGACCCCATAGGCCATTACCAGAGGCACAGCCCTCACTGCCACAAGGAGCTTAAACACAACCTCTGATCAAACAGTAACTGCTCTGACCTAGAGGATAGTCCTGGAAAGATAGATATAAAAATAAAACTACACTAATCCCGATAGTCCCAGCAGCTGTGTATGGCCAATGCTACTCCTTTTTGAGAGAGTTCAGAAGGGAAACTTCCAAGCTACTGGTCCTCACCTAAACATAGGGCACGAAAACATAAACTCCCTGAACTACTCTGATAGTAGGTTCCAAACCACACTACTTTTTTTTTTTTTTTTTAAGACAGAGTCTCACCTTGACGCCCTGGGTAGCGTGCCATGGTTAAAGGTCAAACTCTAGGGCTCAAGCAATCCTCTTCCCTCAGCCCCTCAAGTAGCTGGGACTATGAGTACCTGCCACAATGTGTGGCTGGTTTTTCTGCTTTTAGTAGAGAAGGGGTCTCACTCTTGCTCAATCTGGTCTTGAACTCCTGCGCTCAAGCAATCCTTTCCGCTCAGCCTCCCAAGTGCTAGGACTATAGGCGTGAGTCATGGTGACTGACCAAACCACACTATTTTTGATGAATAAGTGGCTTATGCCAACCCAAAGGTGACTGGTAGGGAGTCAGGTCAAGGGAAAAAAACAAAGGAAAGAGATCTGGGCAGGGATGTTAATAGGCTCTATTGCTGGAAAAATTGGAATATACAAAATCAGTTCAAATAACTCATTAAATAAATAAGAAACGATCCAGCAAAGAGCAATAAGAACAACATCAGGGGGATTATCAGCACCCAGAATTGATAAAATGTATTTAAAATCTCCAGCTTTCTGAAAAAAAGAATTATATATGCAAAGAAACAGAAAAGTGTAACTCATACACAGAATCAAGTAGCAGGTGATTAAAAACTGCCTTTGAAAGGGTCTGTGTAGTAAGGAGGATGGTGAACTTAGTTGATAATACTTGAAAGGAGCTATTATAAATACATTCAAGCCTAAGAGAATAATGTTTAAAGAATTAAAGAAAGTTGGGTGGTGCCTGTGGCTCAAAGGAGTAGGGTGCCAGCCCTATATACTGGACGTGGCGGGGTCAAACTTGGCCCTGGCCAAAAACTGCAAAAAAAAAAAAAAAAAAGAATTAAAGAAAGGTATAATGGTGATTTTTATTAAGTAGAGAACTTCAGTAAAGAAAAAAATTATTTATAAAAAACAAATGGAATTTTGAAGTTAAATAATAAAAAAACAAAGTGAAGAATGTGAGCTGGCAAAGGAGAGAATCAGCAAACTAGAAGGGGTCTGGTGGATTAGTGGCGATTGAATAATATGAAGAAGAAAGAGAAAAACATAGTAAAAAAAGAACAAAACCTTAAGAAATGTGAGACACTATTAAGCATACAAAAATTGCATGGAATGAATGTACCAGCAGGAGAAGTAAAAGTGAAAAGGACAGAAAAGGTCTGAGAGATTGGTGGTCCAAAGTGGTTACATAAATTATATCATATTAAGCCACAAATTATTTGCAAAGCAAAAAAAAATCAATTAAAAATCTAAAGAGACACCCCAAAGAATGTTATAAATTATTTGCAAGCTATTTATCTGACAAGAGATTTATAGCAACTCAATAGGATGAAAGTAAATAATCTAATTAAAAATGAGCAAAGGATCTGAGGCATTTTGCTATGCTTTATAATATACAAACACCCATGAATGATTAATCCTGAATGTGTTCCTAATTAAAAAGGATTTCAGGACTGTTAAAAGCATCCAAAAGATGTCAACTGTCTCACATGAAATATAAATCATTCATAAATCATATGATCAATTAATCCTGGATATATTCCTAATGATAAAGGATTTCATGACTATCAAAAATCATCCAAAAGACATCAGCCATCTTACATGAAATATAAATTTATTGTTTACATTTTTTTTATAGATTGGGTCAAAGTTATGAATGTGCCTTTCATCCAGATACTATACTGTACCGAATAGGTGTGAATTTACCCTTCCTCTTCTCCCTCCTTCCCCTAACTTGATTTTCGTTGAGATTTACTTTAATTTGTGCACTAATTGTGAACTAATTGTGTTGATCAATTAGTTCCAGCTTGGTATGGAGTACATGTGTTTGTTTCTCCATTCTTGTGAAACATCACAAGACTGCATTTCACTTCTATCCAGGTTGGCACAAAAGAAACTAGATCGTCATTTCATCTTATGGCTGAGTAGCACTCTGTAGAATGCATATACCACATTTTATTAATCGATTCATATATTGGTGGGCACTGAGGTGTTTTTATGTCTTTGCAATTGTGAATTGTGCTGCTATAAACATTCAAGTGCAGGTGTACATTTTATAAAATGATCCCCACTCTCACCCCTGGTATATACCTAGCAGTGGGATGACTGGATCAAATGGTAGGTCTACTTTAAGTTCTTTGAGGTATCTTCATACCATTTTCCATAAAGGTATTACTACTTTGCAACCCACCAACATAGTTTAAGAGTTCCTTTCATTCCCCATCTACACCAGAATCTGTTATTTTGGGACTTGTTAACGTGAGCTATTCTCGTTGGTTAGGTGATATATTATTGTAGTTTTGATTTGCATTTCTCTAATAATTAGAGATACTGAGCATTTAAAAATGAGTTTGTTGGCCATTAGTCTATCTGTTCATGTCTTTTGCCCACTTTTTAAAATGGGGATGTTTGATTATTTGTTGCTGATTTGCTTGAGTTCCTTATAGATTCTGGTTATCAGCTCTTTATCAAATATATAGCCTGTGAATATTTTCTCCCATTCCCTGAGTTGTCTTTTTGACCTTTTGATTGTGTCCTTGGCTTTGCAGAAGCTTTTTAATTTTATCAGGTTTCATTTTTTTTTTATTGCTGTTGTGATTGGTTTTAGACATTTCTTCATGAATTCTTTGCCCAAGCTAATACATAGAAGAATTTTCCTAATATTTTCTTCTAGGATTCCTATAATTCCCTGCCTTAGATTTAAGTCTTTTATCCATCATTAGTTAATTTTTGTGAGTGGTAAGAGGTAAGGATCCTGTTTCAGTCTTTTACGTGTGGCTATCCAGTTTTCTCAGCACCATTTATTGAACAGGGACTCTTTTCCCCACTGTATGTTTTTATCTGTTTTGTCAAAAATCAGATGACGATATGAGGATGATTTCATCCTGGGTTTTCTCTTCTAGTCCATAGATCTATGTCTCTGTTTTTGTGCCAGAGCAATGCTATTCTGGTTACTACAGCCTTCTGGTATAGCTTAAAGTCTGCTAAGGTGGTGCCTCCTAGTTTGTTATTATTATGTGAGGTTGCATTTACTCCTGAAACTGATAAATAAATCAGTAAAGCCTCAGGTTACAAAATCAATGTATACAAATCAGTAGCTTTTATATGCACTAATGAATCTAAGACCCAATAGTTTTTGCAATAACAAAAAAGAAAATACCTAGGAATATACTTAACAAAGGAGGTAAATGACCTCTATAGGGAGAATTATGAAACACTGGGGAAAGAAATTGCAGAGGATGTAAACAGATGGGAAAATATACCATGGTCATGGATTGGCAGAATCAGCAATGTTCAAATACCTGTACTACTCAAAGTGATTTACAGATTCAATGCATTTCCATAGAAATATAATACTACATTTTGCAGAACTAGAAAAAGTAGTTTTGTATAGAACTGGAAAAGACCCCAAATAGCCAAGGTAATCTCACATAGGCTTTAATCTGACATTAAGTTTTTTATTCTTCTCCCTATCCATGCCTCTCCATTCCCTCCCTCCTTTCCTCCCTCTCTCTTTTCTTTTTCCTTCTCTTCCTCACTGTCATAGTCACATTAATTTTTTTAAGTCTATGGATATATTGGTCTTTTTGCTTATTCTAACTGTTTTTTGGCTGCTGTACATATGAAAATCGAGAGAAGACAGAATTACAGTTTGGTTACTTTTCAGTTTATTAATGACCTCCCTTACATGTATGGGTAGCAGAAAATTTGGGGAAGTAGAGAATGATATATACAGATTGAAATGAATTATTTTACCCATAATATCATAAATTCTCATGTTCATACAAAGTAGATGGTTTAGATTAATCATTTATCTCATTGTTGATTCCAGGAGAGATCTATTTGGTCAGTAGCCAGTGTAACATGCACATCAGTGAATAGTTTACTGCTGGTATTCTTTCAGTTGAGAACTGAACTACTATCTACCAACTGTCAGGTGAAAATGTGCCAAAAAAAGATAGGTTTTGCATTTCTCCACCTGGATGGCTTACCTGGTGGATCAGTAAGGGAATAAATAGCCCAGGCTATTCAGAGGTAATTAGAAGACAGAAAAGATGATCCTTGTGGAGCGGTATTGTCATTCTTAGCATGCAGAAGGGGGGAGTGTGTGTATGTTTTGGCATTATTTCTCTCTGCTTTACCCTCTTGTTACATCTAAGAAAGGTTATTTGTTCAGCACTTTGTTCTTTAAATGCCCAGTAGTGTCTCTAAAATCTATTAATGGTAGTTTTCTTTTTTGGCTATGCATCACAGTCACTGAGGAAATTTAATTATATTATGCCTAAGTCCCAATTAACATAAATTATGTTTCTGGAATAAGAATCAACATAATGGAGTGTTCTTTGAAAATTTTCCCAGATGATGCTGCTAAGCAGCCAATATTGAGTCCTGCTGTTATATTATAGAAATAATATAAGCTTATTTCTGCTACATAAAGAAAATAATTACCTATCTGATGATATCTCAGGATACATGTGATCCATTTGAGTTTGGTCACTTGAATAAACCTCAAGCTCATTGCTATTCTTCACTTCTAACAGATTTTTTAGGCTTTTTGAAAACGTTACATAGGAAAAGATCGTTGGCTAGATCTCACTTCAGAGGCCTAGAAGGAGCTATAATTAAGAGAACTTCATTTATAATTTCACTTATGGATGAGGGAAAACAACTTTCTTAAACCTCTTAACATTTCTAAATTATATTGCTACTGTTGCTACATGTAAAGATTAAATCATTTACTACATAAAGAGTAATTATATATCAAAGGAGGATTAAGATGATTGCCAGGTACAAAGAGGAACTCAAGCAAGTTGGATAGCTTGAAACCATAATGAACTTAATTGGTTAATTCTTTAATTATTGCATGCAAGTAGTCATGTACACATTCATTTATTCAATACAGATTTGTTAAGGGTTTCAGTTTACAGTGCTTGACATGGGTGTATAAGAAAATAATAGACAATACACTCAACTTCTATTGTTGAAGTAATGAATATAGTTATATAACAAATTTCTATAGACAGTGCTAAGTGCAATGACTGAATTATGTCTAAAATATGTAATTAGCAGAGAAGAGGACTGATAACTCTGAGTTTGGGTAAGGCAGAGGAAAACGAAGCTTCTTTTAAGTGGTACTTTGAAAATGAATATCAGTTTCTGAGCATTCATGTGAGTTTGAGAGGAATGATTATTCTAGGAAGAGGGAACAACATAAAAAGGTACAGAGCATGATATTAATTAGGAGTATTTGTTTATGTACTTTTTGCAATTGCTGAGCCAAGAGTTGCTAAAATAGTGAAAGAGATATAGTTAGATAGACAAATACGACACAACATTCCATCTTAAAGAGTTTGAAGTTGTAAGAAATAGGGAATTAATTAAAATCTTATCTCCAGGTATGAAGCTTGCTCATATTTATAAGTTGGTAGCACTTTTGGTACCTTTTCTTGGGGAGGAGGTTGGAATAAACGTAGTGAAAACTAGTTAGAAAGCTGTTTTAATAGTCTCACTGGAAGACAATGAGAACTAATAACAATATTAAGTCTTTCAATCCAAGATGTCTTTTTTATTTGTGTCTTCTTTAAGTTCTTTCAACATTTTGCAGTTTAGTTATTCTTTTACCTGCTTGGATAAGTATATTCCTATTTTATTACTTCTGATGCTAATGCATGGAATTATTTCCCTAATTTTCTTTTCAGCTAGTTCATTGTTAGTGTATAGAAATGGAATTGATTTTTATATATGTTGATTTGTATCCTGCAACTTTATTAAATTTGTTTTCCTTTCTTAGTTCTAACAGTATATTTTGTGGTCTTTAGGATTTTCTACACGTTAGGCCATGTCATCTGCCTACAGAGATACTTTTACCTTTTCCTTTATTGTTTGGGTATCTTTTATTTCTTTTTCTTGCCCGATTGCTCTGGCAATCAACACTTCCAATAACTTGGGAAATGGAGGTGGCAAGATTAGGCATCCTTTTGTCTTGTTCCTGAACTTAGGAGAAAAAGCTTTTAGTTTTTCACTATTGTCTATGGGGTTAGCTGTTAGCTTCACATATGACCCTTATGCTGAGGGAAATTTCTTCTCTTCCTAGTTTATTGAGAGATTTTTGTAATGAAAAAGTGTTGGTTTTTATTCAAATGCTTTTTATGCCTCTACCAAAATAATGGTGTACTATTTTTATCCTTCATTGTATTAATGTGGTATATCACATTCATTAATTGCCTATGTTGAACCATTCTTGCATCTCAGGGATAAATCTCATTTTGCCATGGGATATGTACTTTTCACTGCTTTTGAGTGTACTTTGCTGGCATTTTGGTAAAGATATTTGCATCCACATTGATCAGGGATATTGGCCAGTAGTTTTCTTTTCTTGTAGCTTCTGTATCTTGTTTTCATTATAGGATAATGCTGTTGTAAAAAAAAAAAGGTTTTAAAATATTCTCTCCTCTTCAGTTTTTGGAAAGACTTTAAGAAGAATTGGCATTAATTCTTCTTGAAATATTTTGCAGAATTCATCAATGAAGTCCTGGAGTTTCTTTGCTGTGGGGTTTTTGATTACTGATTCAAACTCCTTATTTGTTATCGGTCTGTTCAGAATTTCACTATCTTTCTGATTCAGTCCTGATAGGTTGTATGCTTTTTGGAATTTTTTCATTTCTTTTAGGTTATCTATTATAGTTTGCCAGCAAATTATTGTTCATCATAGATTCATAATCCTTTTTATTTCTATGGTATCAGTTATGATGGTGTCTCCCTTTCATTTCTGGTTTTACTTATTTGAATCTTCTGTCCCACTCTGTGTGTCTCTCTTGCTCTCTCTCTCTCTTTTTTTTACTTAGTCTAGCTAAGTATTTGTTGATTTTGTCCGTATTTTTCTTAAAAAACTTGTTTTGTTGATTGTTTTCCTAGTCTTTTTTGTGAATCCTTGGTATCTGATTGTGGATCTTTGGTTATATGATGTTAACACTAACCCAAATGCATATAGATAGGAAGAAAAATAATTTTTGTGCTAGGGTATAAGACGCTGAGTATTAATTATTATACCTGTGTTGAGTTTGGAGTACTCTTAGGACATCATGGAGAAAAATGTCTTATGAAGTACAGTTTGAAGCTCAAGAGACATTCTGATTCACAGATACGAATTTTGGTGTTTCTGTCTTATACTTACTAAATCCATCAAAGTTGTTATTCAGGATATTTCATTAGTTATACTCATTCTTGCTAAAAGTTTTATAGAAATCCTTAGAAATTGTCTTCCTATTTGCACAATGGGAAAAAGAGATTAACTGGGCACTTTGCATGATGATATCCATTAGGAGGTGATTAATATGATCTTACAAAGCATGCATTAAACCTTGCAATCTTATAGACCTATTCCAAATGTCTTGAGTGGTCTCAAATATCCATTTTAAGATCACACCTTATTTACATAGAGAAAAAAGGCTTTAATCTCAATATATGGATTTCCTTTATTTATTTTCTTCCTTTTTAAAAAATAATATAAATTTCCTTAGAACATAGTTTTCCAAATTAAATTTACAAGTCCCAGTTGAGGTTTTCCCTATGGAGCAATTAGAGAATAGAATTGTGCCTTTTCTGTTCCTGTATTCAAATAGGCTTCTGTGTAAACTTGATGCCCACAGCAGTAGGATGTCCTTTCAACACTGTAAAAATTGGTCTTTATCAATATAAACCCTTGTTCTTCCCCTCCACATATTTTCTTTTTCTTTTCTTTTTTTTTTTTTTTGAGATGGAGCCTCAAGCTATCCCCCTGGGTAGAGTGCCATGGCATCACAGCTCATAGCAATCTCCAACTCCTGGGCTCAAGCGAGTCTCCTGCCTCAACCTCCCAAGTAGCTGGGACCACAGGTGCCCGCCACAACACCCAGCCATTCCTTTGGTTGCAGCCATCATTGTTGTTTGGCGGGCCCGGGCTGGGGATTTGAACCTGCCACCTTAGGTGTACGTGCCTGGCGCCTTAGCCAATTGAGCCACAAGCGCTGAGCCCACATATTTTCTTGAATATAGGTTTATAACTTTGACAGTGTTTTGCTCCTCTTTGAAAATCTCCAGACTACCAGAAAATCCTGGCAAAATAATCAAATGACTGAGAGATTTCTGTCTGTTGTACTCAAACTACATAATCCTAATTTCAATCTCTTTACCTGTCATAACGGGATGTAGATTGTATTTCTCCATTTAAGAGATTTTAAACCTTCAATCAATGTTGATGACTGTTCCTAATACTGAGACCCAAATTTCTTGTATCTCTATTGTGTCTCTGTCTTCCACTTCATCAGGTCAGTGGAAATAAGGCCTGCAATTCCATTTGGCATGAGCCTACTATGTTGATGCCAAGGGCAGCTCATTTCTCAAGCCCCTTCCCTGTGTTCCCACTTTTCCTAGATTCCCCTTACCTGGACTTTGTAATAATTAGCACAAGCAGTTTTGTCTTTCGCTGCAAATCTATTTGCCCATATCCCTCATTTGCACCCTGGTAACATAATTAGGTTTGCCGATTTTGTGATGCTATTTCAGAAACCTGCCTTTTATAAAATAGCACTTTCTCCTGTTCTGTGGAAACAATTAAGGCTCTCTCAGGACTTCTCCTGTGGCACTAGGTATCATCTTTACTAGTCATTAATACTATGTGACATTTTGTAGTATTAATGTAGTATTACAAAACGTGATCTGCAGAGCAGTAACATTGGCATTATCTGGGAGATTTTTAAAGATTTTTTGGCTTGGCACCTGTGGCTCAATCGGCTAAGGTGCCAGCCACGTACACCTAAGGTGGCGGGTTCGAATCCCCAGCCCAGACCCGCCAAACAACAATGACGGCTGCAACCAAAAAATGACCGGGCGTTGTGGCGGGCGCCTGTGGTCCCAGCTACTTGGGAGGCGGAGGCAGGAGACTCACTTGAGCCCAGGAGTTAGAGGTTGCTATGAGCTGTGATGCCATGGCACTCTACCCAGGGGGATAGCTTGAGGCTCC
>CAUYQV010104293.1:0-11142 GCA_963574575.1 Galagoides demidoff | reverse complement strand
TGCCTCCCAAGTAGCTGGGACCACAGGCGCCAGCCACAACGCCTGGCCATTTTTTTGGTTGCAGCCATCATTGTTGTTTGGCGGGCCCAGGCTGGGGATTCAAACCCGCCACCTTAGGTGTATGTGGCTGGCGCCTTAGCCACAGACGCCGAGCCTACTTTTCCTTTCTTATATTAAGATATAAGAAGCCTAAGATTTGGGTGGATTCTTCATTTAAGTTTTAAGAGAGTTGGGGGAAGGAGTCTCACTTAAATTACTGGTAATTAAATGTTTATTTCCTTCCTCAAAAAATTGAATCTCTTCTAGAGCAGAACTCTTTAATATATATATCTACATTTATATAAATCATTAAATACGTATGTATACTTCATCATACATTAGCAGTATCTAGCACTGTCCCTTTCATAAACAAGCTATTGCTGAGTGAATTTTTTAATAGGTTAAGTCATGATGTTTGTCCTTTTGAGGACATAAGAATTGCATCTACTTGATCTTGGTAAAGCAGAAACTGGTGATACCAAAGTTGGGAGATTATCTTTTATATGTTCAACTATAATAGGAAAATATGTATAGTGTTATAGGCTAGATTACGCAGTACATGTTAGTCCATTTTGCATTGCTGTAAGGAAATTCCTGAGGCTTGGTAAGAGGTTTACTTGGCTGTACAAGAATCATGGTGCTAGCATCCACTTCCGGTGAGGGCTTCAGGGAGCTTCCAGTCAAGGTGGTAGGTGAAGGGGGAATACCCATGTCACATAGCAGGAGAAAAGAGGAAGGGGTCCCAGACTGTCCAACAACCAGCTCTGGCATGAACTCATAATCACAGGCAAGGCACCATGAAGGGCTCTACCCCCATGATCCAAACACTTCTCAGCAGGCCCCACCTCCAATGCTAGGGATCGAATTTTAACATGAGATTTGGAGGGGCCAAATATCCAAACCACCTAAGATTCTATAGAGAGTGAAACATTTTTAGTCTTTTCTAAAATACTTGGATTATTCTTTGAATATTTTGAACCATTCTACTTTAATTCAAAAATATGAAATTATTAATTATTCTGTGATGTATCTGTTTTGTGTGAGTATACATGAGCCTGTGTGCTTCGGGATCCTGACCATTCCTAAACTATTGGGTTTTGTTTTTAACTGTTTTCCATGAATTTTATATAAACACTAAGAAGGCATAAAATTGAGACATTTAAAGTAAAATGTTCTGTTTAATTATAATTCATATTTAATTATGGATCACACTTGGGCTAAACTGTGGAATATAGTTAAATTTGTGATAGTGCTTTAAAAGGTTCCTTCTCCCTGTTGAAGGTTTAAAGAAATCCCATTGTTTTTAATGGCAATAAATTATAATAAGATGCCTTTTAGTAGAGACATTTTCTTATCACAGATTCAAGAAACTTTATTATTTAGAAACCCCCAAGAATAAGAAACATCAGAGAGGAAGAAGAAGAAAATCTGAACTGGATTCAGCTTTACATCAAGCCCCAAGGAACCATATTTGGTTTTTGCATTTTGTCAGTCGTCCAGAATGAACACTATTCCAAGCTGTTCTAGTGATTATTCAGTTTCTTTGCCAATATCATTTCTAGGTTATAGATAGTAACTTTTTTTCAACTCTGGTTGAAAAAATGATGCAGATAACCCGTGAGCAGGGGAGAGTACCTAACACCCTGCTCCACTGCGCACATCTTATCAATGAGTCACCCATAAAGTAAGAGAGAGGGTGGTTCATTAATTAATCATCCTCCTTTCACTGCAGGGCAGAACATACTAATAATTACCATCCTTATTCTTTAATAATATTATCCTGTATTGAATTGAATAATTAAATTACATAGAAACAACCCAGCTCGGATAATTACAATTACCACGATGGAATGGATTGTAACCTCATTGTACACCACACTTTTCTAAACTATATGCGTCTAGATTTATTGTCATCGAATGTGGTTCTAAGATGTAGCGACCTTTTTAACGTGTGATTTAGTTACTACTTTTCATTAACATATTTCAGAGTTTCATATTTTATTAGAAATGATCAGCTCAAAACACTGTATATTACCAGTTTTCCCTGGTGGAGAATATTAAATGTAAATTCCTATCTTAAAGAATCTTGCAGATGATTACATTTCTCTTAAAGAAACACACAGAAACCATTTCACTTCCTGGCAGAAGTTCCATATGAGCACATAGTTAAATAGCAGGTTCATAGAAGCAGAATGAAATAAAAGGTCTAAATCTAATAAAATTATGCAGTGAAAGATTAAGTTACAGTTTCAGAAGCTTCCTCAGGTCAATCAAACTCTGACATTGCTCCTTTTGTTCTTTGGTTAAAGATATGGTTGTCAGGATTCTCATTTTTTCCAGCAGATGTACTTTTCCTGTTGTCATCTCCTGTCCCAGAGGAGAATGAGCACGAGGAAAGGACAAGTGCATGCTCCGCGCCAGTCCCCCAGGCCCCAGGGCAAGCTAACAAGAAAGCACAGCTGTGCCCATGCTTCATGCGGGTGACGCCTTGCATTACATCTTCAACCCTGACCTCTTCCCTGAACTACAGACTCAAATATACTGGAACCTCTGTAAGTTGACCATCTAAGGGACTGTAACAATCTGGTCAGCATAAAGAACTAGGCCTGCTGTGTTGAGACATAAATGTAGGGCATGTCTGGTCTATGAAAATTAGGAGGTCAGTGTGAGGGAGCCAACTATGGAGGTTCTACTGCATTCTACTGGCAACTCAACGTTTCTGCTTACACAGACAATTCCATTTAGAAATCGCCCTTGTTACCTATGACACTTGCGCCCTTACTGTCTGTGCTCCAGCCACTCTGGACTTTTAGCTGCTCCCTGGACTCAGCAAGACGTGGCTGCAGTTCTCGTTGTTCCCTCCTCTGGAATGGTCCTCTCATCCCGCACCTGACCATCTTCACGTGGGCAGCTCCTTCTCATGATTTGAATCTCTGTTCAAGTGCCTGTCCTCTGAGCACCTGATCTAAAATAGAGCTGGGGCCACTCCTATAATAATAAGAATACACAATCCTATTATTCAGCCTTACTTTCTTTGTAGCATGTATCACCATCTAAGCCTGTGTTACTTATTTGTTTTTTGCTTGTATCCTCATTTATTTGTCATCTGTCACCCAGCTACACCTGTTTGTGGCTGGCACCTAGAAGGCACTCAACCATTTTTATTAAATGAATGACTAACTGATCCACCCAACTATATAGAAATATAGCAAACACATTTATGAAATCTGACTTAGACAAATTATAATGTTGCTCAGTGCTGCCACTGTGCCTGTTACAGGGAAGTGGTACTGGGATCCAGAGTCGTGCCTCCCTGTGTTCTGAGCACCCTAGATGCTTGAAGACGGCCCCTGCCCACTCCTATTTCAAAGTGAGCATGACAGGCTGGAGGCTGTCATGGAAAGAGCCAGTCCTGAGACAGAGGATTCCACTCTGACCTGCCTCCCCTCACCCTTCTGCTCCAGACATGCTCCTCTTGGGGGTCTTGCACAAACTGTGAGCTGGAAGCTCTGTCTATCTCCCAGGCTCTGAGCCATTCAGAATTCAGCTTAAATATCAGTCCCTCAGAGAGCTCATCCATGACCACTTAGTCTGTGCTACCTCCCAGGCACTCTCTTATGTCATTATCATTTTAATTTTCTGTATAGCCTTTATTCTGCATATTCTTCTTATCCATTTTCTTCCCCTACCACTGGGCTATAAGTTTCAATGTCTCTCTTGATCCCTATATGCTCAGAGCCTAAAACAATGCCTGGCATGTAGTAGGTGACTAGTGAATATTTGGTGAGTACGATATGTCCCTCTCCTAGCTTAGTGCTTTGGATCCACTGAGTTTAAAGAAGGTGCTAGTTAAAAGCAGAAGATTCATCTCCCACACCTCCAAGTCACCTCCAGTTGATCTGTAGAATGATGCTGATCTTCCTTTGTCAAAAAAGGAGAAATGTTTATTATGTAACACAAATATCTCCGCAGCCTCTTTCTGGTGTAGTTATGGTGCAGTATTATTTCTCTTCTTATTTGAAATGAGCAGGGACCGTGCTTTATTTATCCCTTTGCAGTGCACAGCAGAGTGTCTGACCCAGAGCAGGTGCTCAATAAATATTTATTCAAGGAATGAATGAATAAAATAAGTGTCTGGAATAAGCTAAGGATCTGGTGGCTGGGTGGCTGCCAGCACCGTGGAATGGAATCAAACTGGAGTGCTTGTTTTCAGCCCACCTCTCAGAGCTGAGAATTATCAAGTGAATTACTTTGGCCCAATTTCTGAGGTTTGGCTGCCTGCATCACTTCAGCTCACTAGAAAACTGCTCACCCTCTTGACAAAGTGTTGGACTGTTGTAGAAACTGTGAAGATTCCACAGATAACTCAGTTTTCTCTGAAATTCAGCAGCAGCAGAAGGGAGCTTTCCCTGGTGCCAGAGCACATGTACTGGTGCTGTCTGTCCACAGGACAATGACGTCCATGGCAAAGGTATGATGGTCCATGTCCTGGGTCCTCAGGCTCCTGACATCTGCTCCACCTCTCTCCTCAAACCTGGATTCCTCACCTAGATGTCTGGAACCAGCTTCTGTCTGATGGTTCCTGTGCTGTGTTATTCTGTACACCCCAACCAGTACGTCTTGTTGACTTTCATTCTTCTGCGCCAAGCCTCAGCTAAAGGTTCCAACTGCAGCTTCAGCTGAGCCTGTCTGCCTCCCAGGTTCTGAGCCCACCAGTGACCTGGGGTTTACATCTGAGCTTCACTATCAAATTCATGGCAATAACACACTCCATGCTCTAGAAACACAGAACCTCTGGGGGATTCCATATCCTTACTTGGCCATTTGCTGCCTTGAAAGGACTCATATTCTCCCTCCTCAAATTTTCATCTGTGCTATAAAGCAGCTTTGTCTCTGTGCTGTTGCCTTAGACCTGCAGTCTTTTCTGGACCTTATTTCAGTATTATCTGCTAATGTCATGTTCATGAATGTGACTGATTAGACAAACGACAGATGATGCATCTACACAGGAGAATATTACATGGCCGTTAGAAGGCTAAGGAATGACTGTATTGACGGGGAAACATCTCCATGATGTATTCTACATAATAAAAGGTGCATAACAAAACAATATGCTTCATATGATTCCATTCACATCCAATTACATATTCACGTATAAAAAGAGGCATGGAAAGTTACTCAGTAACTGTTACTGGTGCTAAGATTAGGAGCATTCAGGCTTTCTTCTTTATACATGATGCATTTATTACGCTTTTTAAAATGAATGTTATTCTTATGTCTTTATAAATCTTTTAAAAGGTAAGTCTTATGCTAAGGGCCCATTTCATGACCACTTCTCTCATCTGTTCTAAAGCAAATCAAAGGAAAACATAAGTTGAGGGAGATGGAAATGGAAAATACTGGGGCAATCATCGCTTCATCCTAATAGATCCAGGCATCTACAGGCACAGTGGGTCTCCACGCCTGTCGCCACCTTAGGACCAGCAGGTGGTGTCTAGAAAGTGAGGGGTGTCTTCATTATTAATCTTCTTTTTTCTGAGCAGTACAAGAACCTCTGTTGTTTGATTGATTCTCTTTTCATCATTTTTTTTTTTTTTTGGTAAGAAGTTTTTCTTGACAGGTTTGAAGAAAGTCAATTGAATTTCAAAATACAGTATTTCACAAATACTTTTTTTTTTTTTGAAAGCCAGTGCTTGAAAATAATAGCTATGATGTGGATGGCAAAAAAGGAAGTTTGAAAGCTAGTGTTCTTCTTAATGTTTCCTTCCGTTAGGAGAAAAACCATAATAGATAATAAGAGGAAGTATATGAGAAGAAAAATTGTTCATCTGACCAGCTCATGAAAATAGCTCTCTCTTCTGGGAAGTGTCCAAAGTAATAGCTCCAGATATAAACTACTTTCCCCAGGTTTGGGAGAAAAGGTAGCTCAAATGTTCCAAGTTATTATGAGCAGGAATTTTTTTTGTTTGTTAAATCAAGAGAAAGTTCAATAAAATGGAGCAAGTTGTATATTCATTTGAAAGCTAGACTTTTTCAGTTGCTAAAAAGAATATGCTTTCTCAGACCATGTTTGAGACTCAGAATAAGGGAGGGTATTTGGGGGGACCTCGCCTAATGTGCAGGATGCAATGGTACATTTCAAAACTATTAAGAAATGAGTATAATTGTGGTAGATGTGTTACTTGGTAAACATTTCACATTGTATATCGAAGCAGTACCCTGAACCCCATAAATGCATCAATGTATAAAGTTATGATTTAATGAAAAAGAATTATAAAAATAAAGTTTAAAAAAGGGGGAAAAAAAGAATGGGCCTTTCTGCGATAACTCTTCACCAGTTAAGAATGCCGACAGTTTCTTTGTATAAAGAGAGCTGCCTTTAAAATTTTACATTCTGAACATTTTAGTCAGGCTACAACAGGTTTGGAAAAACCTCTGTGGGGAAGAGATGAATGTGAAGTTTCCTCTTTATTCTCTGTTCCTTTGTCCTTCAAACTGCAGATTTTTTCTTTTTGAAGTGGGGACTTGTCCCTGCTTGATTGAAGATTGAATGGAATTCTAGATGTGGTCAATTGTGCCATAATTTTTTTTTGTTTCATTTGCTTTTAATTTTTTTCTCATTTGAGTGTATGTTTAGTTGCTAAGTATATATATTTGGGACCGTTACAAGTTTTTTTTGATGTAATATAAAAAATAAACCTAGAATTTTATGCCATTTAGCTCTGAAAATTTTCCTCATTGAAGTGAATCTTCACCATTAAATGTTAGGGAGTGTTCTGGATGCCGCTTTAGGCATTTGTCTAGTTGAAAATGGCTTGTGGACTGACAGTGAGTGAAAACCACTCACTCTGAAGACAACAAATGCTCAGGTGCCCGCCTGTCCTGCGGTAGAGTGACCTTCCACCTGGAGGACTGGGTGTTACACAGGTGACCATGTTGGTCCTGGGAGTGGCATGCAATTATAAGAGGGACTTTACCTAACAAATGCCATCAGTGTAACCTAATTCTTTGTACTCTCAATGAATCTCCCCCCCCCCCAAAAAAAAGTGACCAGGTTGGCTCCTTGCTACCAGCATGAGGCCCTGTCCACAGAGCAACTGCTTCCTAGATGGCCTGGCCTGGCTTAGCACATCATCATGCATCAGGTCCAGACCATGAGCGCACGAGATGGAGGCTAGATTCAGAAACATCCTCGGGGGTTGGTCCTTTGTAAGGTGACAGGAAGGTGAGACCACTAGTCTATAGGTTGCAGAAGTAACGGAAGGTTATCTCCCTCTTTGATGCTGGACTTCTGCTTTTTTCCGGCATGTATTTTTAAGTTGGGTTCTACAAGAAGAGTCCAGAGTTCAATATAAACCCTAAAATTTAAGCTGATTTTAATGCTGTCTGAATGTTTTTCTTCTTACTTTTAAAGGAAATAATTAAAAATAAGCTTTACATAATCAGGAGGACATGACTTCATTTAGGGCAAGCGGAGGGGCTTCCTAAAGAAGAGCTGAAGACTCTGAGCTCCTGGCTCCTAATCCATTGCCCTTCCACCTATCACCCTGTCCTACAAGGGACTTCTTAGTTGTCCCATGCATCCTTTACGATGCCATAAGCCATTTCTGTCTGCATTAGGGTATCCACATTACTCTGTTATCTTTCTGCTTTGTTAGAGTGAAAGCAAATGGCTTTCTTATTCTAAATCACCGTACTCTTCTCAATTGTGGGAAAGGCAAATTTTATTCTTATGTGTCTACCTTGCAAACCAGGGAAGTGGGAACCGCTTGTTTGCTGGAAGTGGAAACAGAGTGGTGAGCACTGAAATGTGCGAGGAGTTTGGCCATCCTGCTCCTTTGCGACAACCTGCTAAATCTTACAATATGTGTTTGATGACATCACCAGTGGGGGAGGGACTGTCTGAAAAGAACTAGACCTACTTACCTAGTGTAGGGGGACTGGTGGAGTCTGCCCTCCTGGAGCCCTTTCTTTCAAAGAAGCATATTGCTGGAAAGAGGCTTAGAGAATGTGGAGCGCTACTCTGTGGTTTATCAGTGAGCAAAATGAAGCAGAATCTCTCTGATTTCCCCCAGATTCCTCTATAATTTGGGGCAAAGCTGAGACTTGATGCTTAGGTGCCTCTAGATGAATTATCAGATGATGTACAAAGAATTTTGCGTTTCGGTGGGAAATCATGCATCATCTCCAGCATACTCTTTTGGGTTATGGGATTCTAGCCTTCTTCATTATTTCTGAGCTATTGTGCAATTTTTCACAAGTTGGAGGTAATCAATGGCTATGTAAATTCTGTCCTGCAGGGTTGTGATTTAATTGATTTTCTCCTTCTTGTAGAAAAAAGTTTTGTTCCCATCTGCGATTCATCTCCACATTGTTCTACTCCATGTAAATTTGTATTGTTTTGACTTTATTTCCATCAGTTAGAACGGCTGCCTGATTCTCTCAGATGATGGGTAAAGAACATTCTTTAACATGTGTATTTGTATGAGACTCATGATTTTTATCTTTCTCTGAAAGTTACCTTTTAAGAGAGATTAAGGAAGATATATTTGTACTGTTGTTTCCTCTGATGACTATTGATAGTAGGAAAAAGATCATCAAAAGGATAAAAATGACAGGATGAAAAATGAAAATAAAGTATTTTCCATTAAGGTAGTCAATTTGACATGTTATTGATGAACTAAATTTCAGGAAGGAAGGAAAATCCTGCAAAATGGTAGTTTACATCTATAAATATTCTACTGATGAGATAATAATAATGGTTCTAATGAAGCATTCACCATCATCTAGAGATCCTCAGTATCTAAATAAGGCCCCAGTCACATATGGCTACTGAGGTTTTGCCTTGTGGCTTGTCCAAATCACAATATTTTGTGCTTATAAAATGCACACCAGATTTTGAAGACTTATTTCAAAAAACCAAAAGAACATAAAATATGTCATTAATAATTTTTATGTTGACTATATGTTGAAATAACAATATTTTAGATAAATTGGGTTAAACAAAATATGCCTAAATTAATTTTACCCATTTCTTTTTGCTTTTAAATGCAGCTATTAGGGTATCAAAAATTACATCTATGACTCACATTATATTTTTATTGAACAATGCTGCTCTAGCAAATTAAACAGCATGATTTACTATTATTTTGCTGAACATTGATATATTCTTGGGCTTCAATATTTATGCTGAAGGCAAACAAAACAAAGAACTAAATGATCATAAATTGAAGAACAATTACCCAGCAATTCACATAAGGTTAATATATTTCCCCTATGAACAGTCACACAACATTTGGTTGTCATTATTTATAATATATAAAGACAGAAAAGATAATAAAATAGCTGCATTATGCAGTTTAAAGATCAATTAGCATATATTTAGCTTTGTTGTGCCTTTTATCTCTGATGAAAAGCAAGCAAAGTCAGGACTGTGTGTGTGTGTGTGTGTGTGTGTGTTTGTGTCAAAGTTCGAGGTTTCTATAAGGAAAAGAGCTGAGCATTCAGAATGAAGAAAGAGACACAGCTTCACTGAGCCTTCTAGAGATATGATTGGTTACCTTGGAAACAGTTTAAATTCTTACATCAAACAAGATGCTGGAAGGTGACCTATTTTTTTTGTCAAAAGAAGTAACATAGAGAGTTAAGGGATTTATCACCCCAAAATTCAAATAAAAATGTATTTATAGGTAGCAAGGGCTTACCTTCACTAATTATATCATTTTCATTTGAAACAAATTATGTAACTAACAGGTATAGAGTTACTAGCGAGATAAATTGAGCTTTCTTCAGGGAACTATCTTCAATGTATCTTTACTAAAATAAGTAATTCCATTTGTTTTTCTGATTAAAAACTATAGAATGCCTATTGTAAAAAAAAATCAATACAAAAGACTGAAAAATAAAGTGTGAAAAACAGCCTCCGTCTTCCACTTTCAATCCCAATCCCTTTGTCAAAGGTGTCCACAGTAAAGAGTTCAGCCTTCTAACTTTGTGGGGTGTATGTGTGTGCGTGCACGTGTGTGTATGTATGTGTGTGTGTGTGAGATAGAGAGAGACAGAGAGAGAGAGAGGAAGAGAGAGAAAGAGAGAGAGAATATAACTCATGTTGTTCTACAAATTGCTTTTAAAAAGCATGATGGTTTTCCTTTGGAAAATTAAAATGTTTACTTTTTTTTATTAAGTCATTCATACACAGATCATAAATACATTTATGCTATTATAGGATTCAATGTGTTGATTATTTTTACAAATTGGAATGCTTACATCCTTCTAAGAAATATAGCCTTCACCACTTTTACCCAATTACAGGACTAAGACATTTATGCTCTACACCTGATAAATTCAACTTGTACTTGCAATATGTTCCATAGGTGTGATTCCCCCTACCAGCCCTCCCTCTATCATCCCGCCCCCCTCCCTCCCCCTCTCCTCCCCATTCCCTCCTTCATCCTTAGGCTATAGTTGTGTTTCATTTTTCACATGCATGTATGAGTGATTGTAAATTGGTTTCACAGTAGCACTGAGTACATTGGATACATTATTTTCCATTCCTGAGATAGTTTACTAAACAAATCAGGAAGAATCACACTTCCAGACTTCAGACTATACTATAAATTGACAGTGATCAAAACAGCATGGTACTGGCACAAAAATAGAGAGGTAGATGTATGGAATAGAATTGAAGACCAAGAGGTGAACCCAGATAGTTATCATCATTTGATTTTTGATAAGCCTATTAAAAATATAAATTAGGGGAAAGATTCCCTATTCAACAAATGGTGCTGGGTGAATTGGCTGGCAACCTGTAGAAAATTGAAACTGGACCCACACCTTTCTCCTCTAACAAAAATTGATTCTCACTGGTTAAAGGACTTAGATTTAAGACATGAAACAATAAAAATTCTGAGACAGCATGTAGGGGAAATGCCTGATAAAATTGGTCTGGGAGAATACTTTATGTGGAAAATTAAAATGTTTAAGTAACACTCATGTTTATTTACTGGGAGTCTTTTTTTTTTTTTTTTTTTTTTTTGAGTCGGTGGCAAAAGCTATACCCCGGGGTATTGTGCCATGGCATAACAGCGCATAGCAACCACCAAC
>CAUYQV010104292.1:0-10050 GCA_963574575.1 Galagoides demidoff | reverse complement strand
GCTTGGTGCCTGTGGCTAAAGTGGCTAAGGTGCCAGCCATATATACCTAAGGTGGCCGGTTCGAATCCAACCTGAGCCCTCCAAACAACAGTGACAGCTGCAACCAAAAAATAGCTGGGCGTTGTGGTGGGTGCCTGTGGTTCCAGTTACTTGGGAGGCTGAGGCAGGAGACTTGCTTGAGCCCAGGAGTTGGAGGTTGCTGTGAGTTGTGATGCCATGGCACTCTACTCAGGGGGACAGCTTGAGGCTCTGTCTCAAAAAAAAAAAAAAAAAGGGTAACTTGTAAGCTGACAGATATGTTAATTAGCCTAATTGTGATTGTTAATTAGCCTAATTTTACAATTTATCTGGACATTGAAACATTCTGCAGTATACCTTAAATACAGAAGGTGCCAGAAAATGTATACACATCTTAAGAAAGAAAAAAAATTGTATTAAAATTGTAATACTCGGCCGGCACCTGTGGCTCAAGGAGTAGGGCGCTGGCCCCATATACTGGAGGTGGCGGGTTCAAACATGGCCCAGCCCAAAAAAAAAAAACCAAAAACCAAAAAACAAAAAAATGTGTAGTACTCCACATATGCTGATAATAAAAGATGAACACAAGTCATGGTGAATTCCTCTTTTAACTGCTGAAGTCAAACATGACTTGAGTATTATAAATTTAATGCAGTTTTTTTCTTTCTTAAAATGTGTGTAAATTTTTTGGTACCCTCTGCATATACATATGCATATTTTTATTCATCAATAAAGCTGGGGAAAAAAAAACAGGGGAGACTGGCTGGGGAGGTATACAGGAATTCTTTGCCCTATCTTTGCAACTTTTCTGTATATCTAAAACTATTCTAAAATTAAAAGACCATTTAAATATAAAAACCTCTTGTAACAGAAAATGGTGTCTGGTACGTATTATTAAACATTCCTTGAATGCTATATTTAGAATTATTGTTTATTCTTTTCTTTTTTTTCCTTTTATTAAGTCATACACATAGATCATGAATACATTTATGCATTTGTGGGGTACAATGTGTTGATTTTTTATACAATTTGGAGTGCTTATATCAAACTAATCAACATAGCTTTCACCTCATTTACTTAATTATTGTGTTAAGACATTTATGTTCTATTCTTGATAGATTTGACTTGTACGCTTGCAGTGTGCTCCATAGGTGTGGTCCCCCCCATTTACCTGCCCTCTATCAAACCTCCCGCCTCCCCTCCCATCCCCTATTTTCAATGTCATTGCTTATGTTTCTGTATGAAGGAACAGATTAAATCTGGCCTCTAGGGGACAGTGTTGGGTCATAGAAAAACACATAATTTCTCCCCAGGTTAAACATGGACTTAACCATTTTTCTTACTTTTTAACTATAGGCCACTGTTTATTCATTATACCTCTTTTAAAAAAATGCCAAAGAAAATGTCTGCCTCTTCTGCTTAGTTGGACATGTTGTTTTAACTTATTTTCATGTAATTCTGGCTCTGCAAAGATCTACTAGGCAAGAATGATATGCAGTTTTCACCACAGCGTTCATGTCAATGAAGGTTTGTGAGTTGTGAGGGAACCCAGGGAAGTGATATGAGGCACATACGTGCCATTAGTGAATTCTTACACGATGGAGACAACATTATAGGGCTGTCCGTAGCCATCTGTAACTAGAGCTGTCTAGTTTTCCCTTGGACAACCTAAAAGCCGTTTTAGATTGATGAGGATGCTTATAAGATAAGGAGGGGTTTTGATCTTAAAGGTTGAGACTGCTCTAGGTGGTCTGTTATGGGTGGAGGAATGGGAGGTGACCACAGCTCATGCTTCTGGAGCAAATTTCTGCAATAATCAGAAGGACAACTCAAGATTTTAATTTTAAAATTATTAAATTATGACGCCATAGGTAATCTCATGATACTGACATTTTATTTGTAAGAGGCTCCAGGGTCAGGAGTGGCAAAGTGCCACTCAACTGCATCAGAGCCGTATGAATGGCAATTTGCAAAATGCTCACCTTCGACCTTGAGGCAGCCAAAGACAATTGTTCATGTGTGGACTCAGAAATTGTGGAGCATGTCACTCTGTCATTAAGTGGATTAAATTTTATCTGCCGATAGTGTCTGAGGGCTCCACTCAGGTTGGATGTGAATCTAGTATACACATTAAAAACTAGTTGTCATTTGGATGACAGTGTGTTCTACTTACCAGCATCCCATAGGTTTCTTATTTTGTTGCTCAAAGAATAAATCTATTAAAAGCGCATGTGTTGAATTGGGAACTGAGTCTTTTAATAGGATATTGAAAGGGAATGGAGAATTTACAGCTTCTTATAAATAGTCTGACTTGAAAGTTAAGGTCAATAGTTGTTTGTTCAGCTTTTCCATCAAAGTTGAACCCATGGGCAGGGGCAGGAATCTATTTCATTCTCATCTAATAGTGCTAAGTGTCCAAAATTCTCTTTCTCAAGTTCAGTGTTCTCTTAATTTAGTGCTGATAAAAAAAGTTCCATTTGCCAAGTAGGTATTTAATAAATAGTATAGTGGTCTGAAATACAGGTAGGTCCTTGAGATAGTTATTGGGCCCCTAACCAGATCCCACTTTTAGTGCTGGTCATCTTGGGGAAAGGCAGTTGTGCAAGTCAGAATCCTGGGAGTCATCCTTGATATCACTCCTTCTCATCCTTACCCATAATGGATGCAGCACCAGGTCTATCAATTTTACTTCTTAATTATTCCTTGAAACCATCCACTTCTCCCTTCCTGGCTGCCTCTGCACCCCAAACCCTCATCCTATCTGCTTTTACTATGGAAGAAGCTGCCTCTCTCTCAACCACTGCAGTCTTTCAAAGCACATGTGGACGAGACCTTCAGTGATTCCCCATTGGCAAGATAACAACCAAAGTCACTTTCATGGCAATAAGGCCGTGCAAGGTCTGACCCCGTCTCTCTTTCCAGGCTCACCTTGAAACGTTCTCCTCCTCCTCCTCCTCTGTGCTCCAGCCTCACAGCTGCTGGTTTGTCACCACCGAGTCTCAGTACCTGTAATTTCCTCTCTGTGAGCGACTCTTCCCTGCTGTCTTTATCTCATTACCTTCCGCTCATCCTTGATAAACCAGCCCGAGTATTATTTCTTCATGAATGACATCCCTGATCGCCTGGTCTAAAAGAGTTTCCTTTCTTGTGTGCTCTACAAACTCTCGCTCCTTCACTTCATTGTGTTTTCATACATTTATAGTCCCTGCTTTGTTGTTAGTTGATGACTATCTGCCAGAACATAAGCTCCGTGACCAGGGGTGGTGCCTGTGTGCTCGCCATCACATCCCAGCATGGGGCATAGTGCTTGGACAGAGTCGCTGCTGAATACATTTGTTGAATGAATAAATGGCTCTCTATGTATTGAACGTTTAGGTGGAGGAGGAAGAACCCACTGGATACATAAGATATGAAAAATTTCTTCCAGTGATGACGAGTGTACTGCTAGAAAGAAGGTAAATAAATAAATCCAGTTGCTGAGACAAAGAATTACATTCATTTGAAAGCACTGGGTTATTTCACTTTATGTATCAGACTCCACTAACAAAATCTTAGGATAGCTTCCTTCTAACATTTTATTGTAATTCTAAAGTGCCAGAAATTACAACTAGCAGTATAGAAATATCAACCAGATTGTTATTAGTCCAAGCAAAGCATGATTAAAGGGCAAATAGATAAGCTACAAACATCGTTAATCAACATCCTTTATTATCTTCTGTATTGAATTATCAATGATAAATAAGAATTAAAACTTAAGTTTTAATTAATTTAATTTAATTTAACTTAATTAATTAATAGAACTTAATACAACTTACGTTTTATTAACCTTAAGTTAATCCTAAGTTTTGTGCCCAGATGAGTTGATTTTCAATAACCTTATCGATAGCATCAAACATGCCCGTGACTTTGCACTGAACTTCTCCTGCAAGGGTGAGGTACTTTTAATTTTCATGTCCAGAAACTGAAAAAAATCTTTGGGAAGGGAAGTATTATCCTCCCAATATGTTAGCAGTTTTCATTTTGTTTTATGTGGTTATTTATTATGTAAAGACTGAGGGAAATATCTATGACATTTACTCATTTTATTGCACAATTATAGGTACCGACCAGTTCCAGAAGATGTCCTTCTTCGAGCTTTTGAGGTATGTAAGCACCAGATTTTATTTTTTATGGAGAGAGAGAAAACTTATTCACAAACAAAAACACTACTTTTTCTTTCCCCTTAGGTTTTAGATTCAGCTAAACGTGGGTTTCTTACTAAGGAAGAACTGGTCAAGTACATGACGGAAGAAGGTAAGAGTGACTTACGTAAAGAATGAATCATTTTGAATAATTATGGAAAAGTTATAGGAGATACTTTAAAATTAATTATTCTGGTTCAAGAGAGTTATTTACTCTTCCTATTTTTGTTTTGTTTTTGGTCACCCAGGTGGATGACACTCTTCCTATTATTTTGGCTTGGGGATGGTTTCTGTTTTGCAGAGGTTAAGGAGACAAAGGGTAGGGTAACGGGACACAGAATGTTGCCTCATATGGCTTTGTAAAGTATAACGATGACTTTGTAAATTGTCGTAATTCTATTCGACAGGGTATCTCCAGAATAAAAAAGATATGCCACCTAGAAAACATGAACTATCAATCCCTACAAATTAATGCCTGTTACTAGATTGAAGATTGGAATTGTATAAAAATTCTTTTTGGCCGGGCGAGGTAGCTCACCCTGGAATCCTAGCATTCTGGGAGGCCGAGGCAGGTGGATTGCTTGTGAGACCAGCCTAAGCAAGAGTGAGACTCCAACTCTACTAAAAATAAAAAAAACTGGTAGGGTGAGACAGGATCTGGAGGTCCTAGGAACTGGAGCTTGTGCTCAAGGCCCTTCCCCTGCAGCCCTGGGAAGCTCCCTCTCAGGGGTGCAGCCAGAGTCTCCGAGGGCTGGCTTACTGAGAGCAGCAGTCTAGCAAGGGTGCCAGGAGAGGAGGTAGAAGGGAGGATGGGGAATGGAGGGCAACTGGTGGGAGGTCATCTGACGTACACAACGTGAGGTGTGCAGCATGGCCCTCCTGGGGCAAGGGCTAAACTAAAACGTGAACTTTACTTTAGAAATGAAAACAATGTAACCTAAACATTTAAACCCTCATATTAATTTGAAATAAAAGAGAAAACAAAAGATTTGCCAAATGGACAGTAGTGATGTTGAGCTAACAGTGACACTATCTTGTTGAAAAATTACTTGGTCATAATACTTAGCAAGACCTAAACCACAAAACAGCATCAAAAACTGAAGATGGGGACTTGTACTTCAGGGAGGATGGAGCAGACATACTTTTCCATATTCCCCCTGCAAAGTTCAACTAAAAACTCCAGACTTTGTATATAAAACAAACATAAGACTATGTTAGTTAGCTAGTTAGTTGCCTAGATTATCTTTTATGACTCATTTATTCCAATTTGGCAATATCCAAAATGCAAGGCTTTAGGGAGATGCCCAATACCACTTCCAAGATGGAAGGATATATGTTGAAAGATACTTATTTTCACATTACTTGTAGTGATTTTAAAAAAAAGGAAATAATTCTATTGTCCACCAATAGGGGAATTGTTAAATAAAATAAAGGATATGCATACTATAAAATATTATACAATTATTAAGGGAGTATTTTTAAAAAGAAAAAACTAGCCAGGTGTTGTGGTAGATGCCTGTAGGCCCAGCTACTAGGGAGGCTGAGGCAAGAGGATTGTTTGAGCTCAAGAATTTGAGGTTGCTTTGAGCTACAGTGCCACAGCACTCCACACAGGGCATCAAGGTAAGACTCTGTCTCCAAAAAATAAAAAAGTAAACATTTCTTTTTTAAAAATATTATCTTTTAGGTCAGATGCAGTGACTCATGCCTATAATCTTAGCACTCTGAGAGGCCGAAGTGGGAGGATCACTTGAGCTCAGGAGTTAGAGACCAGCCTGAGCAAGACCCCATCTCTACTAAAAGTAGAAAAACTAGCTGGGTATTGTGGAGGACACCTGTAGTCTCGGCTACTAGAGTGGCTAAGACAGGAGGATCCTTTGAACCCAGGAGTTTGAGGTTATTGTGAACTAAGCTGATGGCACAGCACTCTAGCCTGGGCAAGAGAATGAGACTCTGTCTCAAAAAAAAAAAAAAATCCCTTTTAAAGAGCTTTTCAGTTGAAGTTAACAGATAAATTAGCAGCCTCAATCAAATATAAAGTCACACAAAAAATATGGAAATATGCCAACATATTTCCTTTAGCAATTCTCTCTGCTGAGGCTGATGTGTACATTTGTTTTCCATGAGGGTCATTAGCCTGATGGTCAGTCTCTTGAAACTATTCTCATAGTGGTCACCACTTGTCCTCCCACACTGGTTCACAGATTGAGTCCTGAAGGATTCCAAGTCACTGACACTGGAGACAGAATCAAAGAGCAAGTAGTCTTGACTAGGAGAGACCAAGGCAGCATCTACACGCATAACTGGTTTGACCATTTTTATCCGATCCACCATCAGGTGAGAACACGGGAGTGAGAGTAAGAATGACGTGACAGTCAGAGCTGCCATCAGAAAACTCTTAGGCCTTTGTTAAAACTATCTTGGGGATTAAGTTTAATGGAAGTGTTATGATTTTCAAAGCCTCATCCTCTTAATCCTGAGGATTAGTTTAACTTTAAAGGAAGTAACTCCTAGGTTCTATTAGGCAACATTAATTTTGTCAAAACGGCCAGTGCAGTTCAGTTTCCCTGAGGTGGTGTACCTGCTGTATGTTTCACATTTAGTAAGTGCGGTAAGGTATAAGGACACTGAAATCTGCTCCTCCCTCAAGGGTGTTACAATCTTATTAGGGAAGTAAAACTAACTGACAAAACAATTCACAAGACAATAGAAAAATAAGTATCAGAAGATCGATGCAAGCTGGACTAGCCTGGAAAGTTTAAAGAGAAAATAGGTTTCTTAAGATAGTAGAATTGATATGGATGAGTTATTGAGGGCAGGGGTAAAATCTTACCATTATAATATCCTCCCACATAGCAGATCTCAACAAATGCTTGCTGAATTAAGTAATGAATGAATAGATGAATGAAACCTGGGTAAAGGAGCTGCCGAGAGGGAGACGGAAATGGGTAAAACAGTATGAACAAAAACATAACTGGGAGGTGGGAATGAGCATGGTATTTCAGAACCTGTGACAAGGCAGGCCTGGCTTACCCAGAGGGTAAAGCCAGCCATCAGTAGGAAATAATTTAGATACACTTACCAGGACAAAGAAGCTAGTAAAGCTGTGGAAGCTTGGGCTCAGGACTTCGGCATTCATCTTGTGGGCAATGAAGAAGTATTTATTGTAGGATTTTGAGCAGGTGAGTTACAAGGTGCAGGAGTGATTGTGGGAAGGTTATTCTGCTGGTGGAAGGTTTGTTGGGTGAGGAAGAGGTTAGATGAGGGAGACCTGTTAGATGACCATTTTGGCATTTTGAAGATACACTAATAAGGGCAATAGGAATGAAGAGGGCTGATACAGTGGGACCCATCAGGACCCATGGGCCATGAGAGTGACAGAATGCTGGGGACAAAGATGGGACTGAGTCAAAAGTAAGAACGTGGCTTTGATTTAGGTGACAGGTGTTACAGTGACACTACTGACTGAAACAGGAAATCAGAGAGAGACTCAATGTATACAGAGACAGTACAGGCACGTGGTTTACTTGGAGGCGCTATGTGATAATTTCCAAAAAGCCATATTTATAGAATTAATAGTATTTAAAGATCAACTGTTGGGTATCTCAGTGGACCAAACATAGAATAATTATTTTCAGATAAGAATATACATGGTGTCAATCATTCAACAAATATTATTAAATATCCTCCATATTACATGAACTAATGTGTTTGATGATAATATATAAAATGCAAAGTACTACCAAAATTTAAGGTATTATTTATGACCCATCAGTTAAGTGTAATAGTTCAACAGTCTGGTAAACTAGTCTGGTAAAAATTGGTGCTTTGAGATTCTCAGAATTCTACAGTTTCTCTTTTTTAAAATTTCAGATTAATATGATGGTACAAACAATTAGGTTACATTGCTTGCATTTGTTACGTAAAGTCCAAGTTGTAGTTGAGCCCTTCACCTGGGAGGTGTGCCATGTACCCTTACATTGAGCCCGGTAGGTGAGAGCTTACTAACCCCCTGCCCTCCTCCCTCTCCACTTTTCCTCCTTCTTCCCCCTCATTTGAGTTGAATTCATTTTTCTCTCATCTCTTCCTCACTCATCTAACAAACCCGCCAGCATCAGAATAACCTTCCCCTCATCACCTTTAACTCACCTGCTCAAAATCCTCGCATTAGTATTGAGTTCATTGGATACTTGGTTTTCCATTCTTGTGATGCTTTACTAAGGGGAATGTTTTTCAATTCCATTGAGGTTAATACAAAAGGTGTAAAGTCTCCATCTTTTTAGGGCTGAATAGTATTCCATAGTGTACATATACCACAGTTAATCCATTCATGGGGTGATGGGCACTTGGGTTGGTTCCACATTTTGGTGATTGTGACTTGAGCTGCAATAAACATTCTAGTGCAAATTTTCTTATGATAAATGTTTTTTTTTTTTTTTTTTTACTTCTGAGTAAATGCCGAGTGATGGGATTGTGGGATCAAATGGATCAAATTTTAGCTCTTTGAAGATTCTCTATACTTCTTCCCTGTGGAAAGAGGCTGTATTAGTTTGCAATCCCACCAACAGTGTATAAGTGTTCCCTTCTCTCTGCACCCACGTCAGCACCTGTAGCTTTGGGACTTTGTGGTAGGGGCTTTGTGGTAGGACCTCATAGGTGATAGGTCAAGGTGGTTTTGATTTGCATTTCTCTGATGAGCACTTTTTCATGTGTTTGTTGGCCACTCGTCTGTCTTGGATTCTCAGAATTCTACAAAGTGTTTCTACGTGTCTCTATGCTTTATAACAACATGGATTAAAAGTTACTTGCACAATCTTTTCACAATATCCACAGAGCATCAAACGCATCAGTCAGTTTGAGAACACGCATTCTAAATGCCCAAGATGTCATATGGTAAACCTAATAAATCATACTGAGTCAAGTTCCTACAAGATGGAAGTCCACGTGTGTCCAGGAGGGTGTGTTGTATCAGACAGTATTCAGCAGCAGATCTTAAAATTGTCTTAAACAAACATTTACATGTTGCTACTTATGTGCCAGGTATTGTTCTAAGTTCTATTCAAATAATAACACATTAATCCTAACAGCCCTGTGTGATGGGTAGTATTATTATCATCTCCTGTGTATAGGCAGGGAAGCTGAGGCATTGAGTGGTTAAGTGACTTGCTCACAATCTTAAAACTAGTTAGGACAGTTAGCATTTACCCAAGCAGACTGGCTTCCAAACCTGAACTTTTAACCAATAAGGTATTTTCCTGCCATCCTTGAGCAAACCCACTTATCTTTTTCCTTGCAGAGAAGCAATGTGACTATACTTTGCAGTGAGTAAGGTCTTGTGCACTGGGGTGTGGTAGTTCAGCCCAGGAACCGTAAGCTGGACTGCTGGCTTTCAGCCCCCAGTTCCATGACTCACTCACTGGGGCAGGCTGCTGTGTTTCTTTATGTGCTGGTGTCCTCAGCTATAAATAGGGTTGATAGCAGTTCTTACCTCTCATTGGGTGGCTGGGGGATTAACTTAGTTAATATACGTGACGCATTTGGGCAAGTGTCTAGCACACAGTAGGGCTCAAGACAAATTTGTCATTAGTATTTTTTGAGGATTCAGATAGAAGTTCATTTGGCAATAGATTTAGTATTTAACGATTGGGTAACAAAAGAGTCAAAGCCTGGGCTCGGCGCCTGTGGCTCAATCGGCTAAGGCGCCAGCCATGTACACCTAAGGTGGTGGGTTCGAATCCCCAGCCTGGGCCCGCCAAACAACAATGATGGCTGCAACCAAAAAAATGGCCGGGCGTTGTGGCGGGTGCCTGTGGTCCCAGCTACTTGGGAGGCGGAGGCAGGAGACTCGCTT
>CAUYQV010104290.1:0-10426 GCA_963574575.1 Galagoides demidoff | reverse complement strand
GGCGCCAGCCACGTACACCTAAGGTGGCGGGTTCGAATCCCCAGCCCTGGCCCGCCAAACAACAATGATGGCTGCAACCAAAAAATGGCCGGGCGTTGTGGAAGGCACCTGTGGTCCCAGCTACTTGGGAGGCGGAGGCAGGTGACTCTCTTGAGCCCAGGAGTTAGAGGTTGCTATGAGCTGTGATGCCATGGCACTCTACCCAGGGGGATAGCTTGAGGCTCCGTCTCAAAAAAAAGTACCTTCACAACCCCCACCTCCAGGCATATAGTGTTATTCCACAACTCCTGAACCAACCTTCCTTCTCTACATGTTTTTCAAGGCCCTCCCCAGCCCACCATCTGGATTACCCACAGTGGCACAGCGTCGTCCTGCACCCTCCTTGGCAGCCCACACCACTTACCTCACGCTGTGCATCTGACCTGGTATTGCTTGTGCCGCTGCCCTCATCAGAGGACAGGAACTCAAGGGCTCAGCCTTATCCACTCCTGCAGAACCAGCACAGGCACATGGACACACCACAAAGGGAGGTCACAAAGCAAACAGGACATATGAAGCCACCATGTCATAGCCCAAGGAACAGCTTCCCTCACACTTGAGGGGCCTTATGCTGATATACACAGTCAGTACCTCCCAGCTAAGGATTGAACATCAGGCAAGAGCAGCCTACAGAACCACGAGTGGGGTCAGAGAGGGGTGTCTATATCCTGTTAGGATCTGTCCAGGCTAACTGCCCCTGGTAACCTCTTATGTCTAGCAGCTGTCCACAGAGTACAGGGCTATGTGTCAGGCTAAGAGCTCAGACCACGGCCAGAGGACCTCTGTACTGAAAGGGGCGTTAAGGATAGATCTTGGTATGATCCTGTCCTCCGTCTCTGACGGAGAACAAGGTCTGCTAACTTGTAGATTCTACAGACCACCCAATATTTAATTTCAGAGACTGTCACCACCATTCTCCAAGAGTGGACATCTTAATTCCCTCCAACGTTACATAACGACTACTTCAGAAAAGGGCAGTCCCTCAAGCTGGCTACGTTCCTGTGGATAAGCCACGGAGCACACCCCATGATCAGTCAGCCGCCATGTTGACACCTCCAGGAACAGGGACTCGCTGGGGCAGCTCATTCTTGTTTCCATGGTAAACTCAGAACTGTGAAAACAGGGTTAATGTCCCATGCATCTACCAACAGCAACCCCCCTGCCCCGCCTTTTTCCCCTCCAGGAAAAGCCCCTGGAACAGACCCTCATTGGCACTGCTGGCCTCTCTGAAGATAATCTTTACTTTGTGCCCCTTTTTGAGTACCAGACTCCCTGTTGGGGGGCTGGGTACCAAGCTCTAAAAGTCATGATTGCCCTCCTTGTGGAGCTCACAACCTAAGATGCACTCACATTCAGCAATAAGGAAATGCCCTCCCTGGATGGGGGCGGCACACCCAAACACTGACCTGTGTGACTGAGACCATAGACTACACAGAGATTTAGAGCAAGGGATGTTAGCAAAGACTGGTGTTTCAGGGAGCACAAGACTCGCTGCTTTTACCACATTCTAACTCCCTCAGGGGAAAAAAATCTCATCACAGAAAGAACACACAGCCCTGACCCTGCCAGCTACCTCTGTTCCCTTGGCCCTCAAAGTAGGCACATCAGTGAGCCCCAGAAAGCACCTCAGACAATCAAGCTCTAGGCAGGGTCTCCACCCTGGGGCAACCAGGAGACAAAGGCAGGTAGGTGTTCCAGGCTCTTGAGAGGGCAAAGCAACAGCTCCTGGGGCAGGACCCCCCTTTCTATACCACCAGGGACAGCCAGGGACTGTGACAATCAAACCAAAGCCATAAGGAGAAAGCTCCTGAAGGATGGGGTGGAGAGGGAAGCCAGCATGAGTTTTAGAATTCAAAGATGCCCCATTCAGGAAGTGGAAGAACCCAGGGAAGGGCAGGGCTGCCAGCTTTTTACTAACCTGGTCTGGCAATTTTTTTTTTTAATAAGTGACTACATATATGTCTGCGTGCAACACACATGACCACTGGCTATTCTTTGAGCAGCATTTCCCAGGAGAGGGTACAGAGGAGACCCTCTTTCAAGAAGGCATTTCTCAAACTGCTGTGCTTGGCCCAAACTCTTTCCTTAACCAGGTTCTAAAGGATTTCTGCATGTAACATTCTCCAACAGCAGTCAGAGAAAAATAACCTTCAGAACACAGAACCATCCCTCCTTCCTCTCCCAAGAAGAGTCTTGCCAAAGCCAGCATGTTTTCAAAATATCAATACCATTAAGGGGAATCTCTGTGCATGGCATTTAAGAGACAAGGTCTCACTCTGTTACCTAGATTGAAATGCAGTGGCACGATCCTAACTCATTGCAGCCTTGAACTGCTGGGCTCAGGCAAGCCTCCTGAGTCTAGAAACACAGATATATGCCCTACCAACACCTGTCTAATTTTTATTTTCTGTAGAAACAGTCTTGTCATGTTCCCCAGGCTGATCTCAAACTCCTGGCCTTAAGGCACCCTCCTACTTCAGCCTCTCAAATCACTGGAATTACAGATGTGAGCCACCATGCACACCCTGTGCCCAGCTTTTGACACCAAAAGGGAAGAAGAACGTCTAATATGTTGTTCAATGATTTGGAAAGACCATGATCTTCCAGTGAGATCCACCTCTTTATAAACAATACTTTGCTTTAAAAAACATTTTCTATACAATTGCCAACAATGGTCAGCCACAGCCTTGTGTAGCCAATGAGAAGTGAAATATCAGAATGCTGGATCATCAAGCCATCTTTGACAAATTCTAAAAGCCAACTTGGACCATCACATTAACCCCTAAAGCATCCTCCTCCATGGTCCCGCCAGGACATCAGATCTGAGCCTCCACAGCTCACAGAGTGTCTACCAACGCCTAAGTGCTGCACTGTGCCAGCCACTGGGGCCACAGCATCTGCAACCCAGAGGTCAGCACAGCACTGCCCCCACACTCACCGACAGCTGGTGCTTCCCGACCCCACCCATTCTAGCCTGGTCAGGGCAACTTCCCCTTCCCACATTCTAAGTTACCAAGAGCAAAGTTACCATCAGCAAAGCAGAGTGCCCTTTGCAGAGACCTCCTTTTACAAACTGGTTAAGGCAACCACATTTTACATTTCAATGATTTTTGTTTGGTGTTCATGCAACTGTAGCTAATAACGAAAATGACTTCATGAAGCAGTACAATCAGCAGATCTTCCGAAATGAATTGCCACACCGAAGCTGTCAGCTTTCCAAGACACAAAATGACTCATAACCTTATGTAAACAGACCTCCAAGTGAATGAAAAGCCCAACCAAGCCTGCAAATATTTATTCCTTTTCTCCCCATACTGTCTCTCACTACTCTCCAAAAAGGGAGAAAGTTGCATACAGGAATTAAACCACCCTGACATAGAACTTGCAGGCCGTAGAGAGCTGGGCCCACTCAGTCCAGGATGGCACCTTTCCTCTGGGCACACCCCACTTCTCCCAGGAGATGAGCGAGTGCCGTTCGCTTTCCCAGTGTCCCCTCCGACACGTCTGCCCAGCCCTGCAGGCTTCACTACAAGGCCTCTTCACTTTCTCTACCTGTCACGTTAAGGAAGAAGGGATACCCCTGGCTGAGGCTCTGGGCAGAAACAGCACAACTCTCCTGGGACCCACAAACTCAGTTTCTCCTCCTATCTCCTTTCATTCACCCAGGCCCTGCCAGCAGCGCAGGTGCAGGATACTGTGGGAAACTTTCCCCACTGCCTTTCCGATAGCACCCCAAGCACCTTTCCTAACAAAGGCAGAGTCACAGGGCCGGCCAAGTCTCCGTCATAAAAGCGAGTTGGGCAGGAACCTCTCACAAACCAGGCCTGTTGAGGTGGCAGCAGGATGAACCAGTACCCCACGAGCCGGTCCTCCCACGCCAGCCTCGGCTCTGGGTGATCAATTCTGCTCACACCAGTAAAGAGACGAGGTGGCATAGTGGTGCCAAAAATTCTCATTTGCTCTGAGATTCCCAAATGACAGTTTAGGTGACCTCAAAAAATCAACTGCATATTTTAGCAATGTAGTCTGTGTTTTTGAAAAACATAAATATCAAAAATAGCTCAAGTCATTACAGGTATAACATGCCAAAGAAAATTTCAAGGAAATTGTCTCTTTTCTGCCTGAAACCACAGGGTAATTTTCATGGTTTTTTTTTTTTTTTTTTTTTAGTGGTTTTAGAGAAGGTAGCTAATACTTCCTTATGTGGGATCCAGAGACCACAGAAACGGGCCACACCAACGTTTTAGTTCAGGTGTCCGGAGCCGGAGACTCACACTCCAACACTGGGCACATTTACATTATTTGTAACTGAGTGATCTTTACGTATTTGGTTACTCAGGCTCACTGTCACTCTACTCCAGACCTCTTATCACCCCCTTACGTATATACATCATACATGATGTTTTCTTCATATCAAGTACAACCTCCCAAGCCTGCTAATGACACTATTTTGTCATAGCTTCTAACACATTCCACATGTTACCAGTGAGATGATCCTACTGAGAAAGACACAGTAACTGACAACTGTGGGCCCCCAATGCTGAGTGAGGGAGACCCTCCTTGGTACTCAGATACATATGTGTAATCTGTAACTTAATGCCTCCTCCTGGGATTAGATCTATATAATAATCGGGGTTTCCAAATTGTGGTGATTTGAGTTTCTATTAGGAGAGAAAGATAAAAAAAATTAAAGGTTTCTTCTTTTAGCTGGGTTAAGAAATGTTAGAACTAGGAGTCAATTCAGTGCTGACATAGCATCACCAGCTTACAGATCACTTTCCTTCAGGACGGGTTGGCAGTTCACCTGTATCTGGCATGAGCTTCTCCGGTACGCTGGGTATAGCCCCTACCCTGCTGGGGGTCAAGGTGGAGAATCAGAATCAGGGCTTCAGCTGCAGGTTTGCAGCTCTGGAAAGCTAGCTGGTGACCAAATCAGGAAGGACTGCATCTACCAGAAAGCCATCAATTAATGTTTTAAATAACCTGGCTGGAAAACCAAGACCAGCCAGATGCTCCCACCAGAGGTCACGTTTGCTCAGGATACACCAGGATTGCTTCACAGAAGGTGTTAGACGTTCCAGACAGATGGCTAGAGGTGGCCTCTCTTCCACTCCAAGGTTGGGATGATTCTCTGACAAGCATACTCTTCCAAAGTGTCAAACATCTGTCCCTATCTTCTTCCTTTTATAGGTGACCAAAGGAGTCATCCCTTGTGCCAAGTATATCACAGCACTACTGACAGGCAGGGTATTCTTTGCATCAGGTAACATACCATTCACATCCCCCCCTGCCTCAAGAGCATACAGTGGCCTCAGGACTCACCCACCCACTATACATTCTATTCAGCAATTCCACCCCTACCTGCCAGAGTGGGTCCACTAGACTGACAGTTAAAGCCATTATACAAGTACTGAGACAACCTTATCCTGAGATGGTGTCCCCAAATTCCATCTGAAGCCTCAAGCATTTTATGTTCAGACTACTGGTATAACAGCTACCCAAATTATTTTCAGAAATGGCCACGCTGAGCTTTGGAGTTAAGCGTCAGAAACCATAGGCTCAAGCAAATGTGTTAATGCTCTAATTAAACATCAAGTCACACACATACACCAGACATATCTCAACTGTAAGCTGTGATAGGAGCCCTTCAAGTATTGTCTTTAGTTTATTGGGATTTTTAAAGTTCACTACAAACAAAGTAAAATTTCAACTGCACTGTACACCAGGCAAGTAAAATTTCCCTCCTTCCTCTCACTCCCTATCCGCACCTGCCAGCAGTTGCTTGTTAGTCTCAGTTTTCATTTCATAAGATTCTTTACCAGGAAATTAGGTTCAGTCAAAGGTTCATGAAAACACCACTGATAAGGACCTAATGCATGATTTTGGTAGTGGAAGGGGGTAATCACAGCTATTTTCCCCCAGCTATGACCTACAACATTTCCATTTTTAGTGCAACCAAGCGCAGATACACAACATTGGACTTTATGAAGATCCCAATCTTGAATATCAATTTTTACAGCACTTGGAAAGAACTGCTGATCCTGAATGCACATACTGAATCGATGGTTTCAATTGCAAGTGAATATAAGAGATGCCAAGAAAGTCGCAGAAGAGTACTCCCAGTGCAGAGCATTAAAGAGCTATATGAGTTAACAGAATCCCCTAAGTACCAGTTCAGTGACTGTGCCCCTGGCAAGCAGACTCCTGCTGGGAAAAGGCTCTAGCACAATGTTTGGACAGAGACAAGAGGATCTTGCAGATTTCCTTAGGAAAATCCTTGTTGTGCATTGCAGAAGGTTCCGTCTACCTATGCCTCCTTGTGTAAATTCACAAATCAAAAACTCAAACATTACTGAGCCGCCCTGTGTATGAGGCGACGTGCTGGGTGCTTTCACAGGCATCGCTGCAATGCTTGGCTCCAAGAATTCTTTTAAAGCATGAGACTTTGTTACCCCTGAAACAAGGAAGCTTTGGTTCCATGAGTGACAGGTTTAAAGGACCCTGGCATTTGTTTCCATTCATCCCTCTCTGTTCCATATTCTGCTCCACACTATCCAACCCAGAGATGATCGATCAACTGTCTCAACCTCTTGAGACTCAATTTATAGCAGATGAAAAATAAGTTGCAGAAGACAAATCACTTTAAAAATTAGAACTGGCTTACTCCATGTAAGGTCACGGAAATGCTTTTTCTCCTTGCTGTCCTCTAATCCAAACTGTACTGGCCAAGATCTGGTTAAGACTCATTCCTCCAAAAATCCCGCTTTCCCCCTGCTTCCCCAGCTGAGAAAGGCAATGAAACGGTCCATAGGCCAGGGATTATCTCCTATGCCTAAGGCTCCTCCCATCAAATTTTTTTTTTAGCAACATATATAACTTTAATGTTCAAATCTTCAAAATAAATCCAGCCAAGCCCATCTGCCATCTGGCCCCACGGGTGAGGCAAAAACACTTTCCTATCATTTACAGAAACCTATGCATTCAGCATAAAGGCCATTATCGCCCTGGGGCTTACAATCTAGTTAAACAACTCAGAAATAAAATATGCCATTAGAGAAAGTTGTTAAATTTCATATAGGGCGGGTTCTATAGCGTTTATATCGCACTTATATAAAGTACCACATGGGGCCTGGGCTGGCTTTTTGTTAATTCTAAATTATTTAGCACCACATTGATAGATTGCTAATTAAAATACTAACCCCCAAGGCACGGGCCCTGCTGATGGTCCTTCCTCTCGGCTTCATTACTCCCTCTAACAGCATCAGAGCCAAACCTTATTTTCCTCCCTCCCCTCCAACTGCCAAAGCACACCACGGGCCTTCAACCTTCCGAGTCAAACTGGTTCAGCAGTGAAGGAAATAAAGTGGAAATTTTGGTAACAAGGTGGGTGATTTGCTGAGGTCCTTAGAGAAGCCTGCAGTTCCAGAGGACTCAAAGGACAGACAGTTCTGACTCAGCATTCTAGGAAACAGGCCGTCTCTCTTCCTTGAATATGCCTGAATCTCCCTTGTTTCTCATGTTGGAGAACAACTGCCCTTTGACAGGTCTTTCTCCAACTCCTTGCCTGCTGCAATCCCCAGGATAACCTGGGGCTTCTTCCCCACTCTGCTCCTCAGAGATGCCAGTACTGCCCAGGACAGATGAGAGGGTCTCTGAGACCCCTCCAAAGGGGCACTGCCACTCCACGTCAGCATGCATCTCAAAACGCCACAACCTCAACCCTGTTCTTGGTCAGCCACTTCCCTCATGGTCTTGCTTGGTCTGAAGGTCCAAAACACTCAGATTTTACATCTATAAAAAAGTGTACAAATCCTAGGTAAACAGCTCAATGAACTTAAAATTCACACATCTATGTAACCAGTACCCAGACTGGGGGTAACATCAACAGCATCACAAAAGCCCTGCATGCCTGCACCCCTTCCAGCAAGAAATGGGTTTTTCACCTGAAATGTAAGTGAATACTTCAATCCTCTAAGCAACTATCACTTCTGAGTGATTTGTCCCTATGAAGTCAGTCAGAAGGGAACAAAAACATACAGGGAATGCAGGAAAGAATGATGAATTGGTGTTTAAACCTGATTTAAACTTGGCACACACCATCTTAAACAAGTAATCACAAGTGGTAAAAATTACCACCACCAGTAACGGGACAAAGCAGACGTAACGGGCCACCTGATAGTTGTGATATCACAGTATCCTGCCGAGAATACGCAGCCCAAATGGACAGACAGCCTTTCCACCAGTGACTGGGCTATAATCTTCAAGAACTGTCCAATCCATGAAAGTCAAAGACTAAGAAAATGCTCCAGAATGAAAGAGGTGACAAGAAAGCATGATATGACCCTGGATGGGATCCTTTACTATAAAGGACATTATAGGGTCAACTGGCAAACTTGAAATCCTATTCAAGACATAGGGGAGTTCCTTGAGTTATTCTCACAACTTCTCTGCAAGGCTGAAAGGGTTTCAAGACAATGTATTTACGAACAAACAGACAGCTTTTAGCTTCACCCTTCCACTTGCTTTTCTCCATGGAGTGCAGAGGTGAGAATGAAGTATCAAGAGAAGAGCAGGACACTGGGACAGGAGCCTCAAACATGCCACTCTGACGCTGGCTGTTCCACCTCCAAACGTACTGCAGAGTGGACAGAAATAGACCCCTCCATGGTTGATGTCACTGTAGCAGGGTCTTCTGTTACAGCCAAAGCACTCATCATGGGTACCTTCAATACGTAGAAGACTACTACTCCATTCCTAGTCCCTCTGTTGCTAAATAGAAAAACCTACAAGAAAAGTTACAAAGCTATGACTTGCTGCAGGGATAAGAGGGCAGAGAAACTGAGGCAGTATTTTGTCCAATGATGGGCATTAAGGAAAGGAGGCCTTGCTGGAAACAATAGCAGCAGGGTCACAAGATCTATGCAGCACGGCAGCACCTGCTTCAGGCAGGTTCTCAGGTGCCTGCTTTTCAACCGGCTCCCCCCTTAGAACCCTCCACATCAGTGTTTTCTAACCTTTTTAAATCTCACAGCACACTTGATCCTTTAAACTTCCATGGCACACTTAACTTACATTGATCAAAAGAGTAAAAAATATATATACATTTACTTTGAACTTCTCAAAAATTAATGTTTTAAAAAATTTTTTGTGGCACACTGTTAGCGTCTTAGGTCTAACCGGGCAGCCACCTTTGACTTGACCTGCTCTAATCCCATGACCTTAACCCTTGAGACATGTGCCTACGTGCATAGTCTCAGGAGCAATTAGTTACAGGAATGTGCAATATATATCTCTGTGCAAGGCCTCAGGATACCGAGACAACATAATTCCAGGAATCTGAGATCCTTGTAAAAGCTCTAAAAGAAAATATGTAACTTCCCTATAATATTTCCTATATAAGATGTAGCCTGAGTACCAATAAACTGTTACACGGCTTAGGCTGGTAACCATACCCTACCTCTTGTGTATGAGTCTTTGTCTGTCTGTGTGTCTATGTGTTCCAAGGCTCTGCTCCACTCTCTCAGACTCGGCACTTAGAGCACAGGTTGCTCTGGGTCGGTAACAAACTGACAAATAAGTACAAAATAAAAAAAGTTGAGTAGAAAGATGCAAAGCTAGTTATAATGATTAGTTTCTTAGTTTTCTCAGGGCCTCCAACTGAGTTTTTTTTTCCCTGAATCTAAAGCCATCATCAAAAGTTAATAAAATAGATTTAGCAATCCCATTATTGGGCATCTACCCAGAGGAAAAAAAATAATTTTATCATAAGTACATTTGCACAAGACTGTTTATCGCAGCTCAATTTACAATTGCCAAAATGTGGAAACAACTTAAGTGGCCACCAACCCAGGAATGGATTAACAAGTTGTGGGTATATGTGTACCACGGAATAGTGTTCAGCCATTAAAAAACATGGAGATTTCACATCTTTGTATTAACCTGAATGAAGTGGACCACATTCTTCTTAGTAAAGCATCACAAGAATGGAGAAGCTATGGATGGGGCTGGAACATATTCTTCTTAGCAAAGTATCTCAAGAATGGAAGAAAAAGTATCCAATGTACTCAGCCCTACTATGAAACTAATTTATAGTTTTCATATGAAAGCTATAACCCAATTATAGCCCAAGAATATGGGGAAAGGTGACAAGGAGGGGAGGGGAGGGGGGAGGGTGTTTGGTGGGACTACACCTATGGTTCATCTTACAAGGGTACATGTGACTCTTTCTAAATGTAGAATATAAATGTCTTAACACAATAACTAAGAGGATGCCATGAAGGCTATGTTAACCAGTTTGATGAAAATATTTCTTTTTTTTTTTTTGAGACAGAGCCTCAAGCTGTCCCCCTGGGTAGAGTGTCCTGGTATTGCAGCTCACAGCAACCTC
>CAUYQV010104286.1:0-10466 GCA_963574575.1 Galagoides demidoff | reverse complement strand
TGGCCGGGCGTTGTGGCGGGCGCCTGTGGTCCCAGCTACTTGGGAGGCAGAGGCAGGAGACTCGCTTGAGCCCAGGAGTTGGAGGTTGCTATGAGCTGTGATGCCATGGCACTCTACCCAGGGGGATAGCTTGAGGCTCCTGTCTCAAAAAAAAAAAGAGTCTGACCTGAGGCAGCACCCATAGCTCAGTGGGTAGGGTGCTGGCACATACACCAAGGCTAACAGGTTCAAACCTAGTCCGGCCCAGCGAAAAAATCTTTTGAAATTTAAAAAAAAAAAAAAAAAAAAAAAGAGTCTGACCTCCTTTCTCTTCTCAGCTTCTATTTTATCAAAGCTATGAATACAACCGTCCTGTATTATAGAATATTACAGGTGAATCTTTGAAAGTGATTTTATCTAATCCTCTCATTTGACAGATGAGGAAATAGGCTCTTAGATGTTAAATGCCTTGTCTGCCAACCCAGAACTGGGTGCTTAGTCTCCTTTCTCTTTGTTTACTGCATTATCCACAAAACCAGGCTGACCATAGTAATACCAATAGGAAACAAAGTGCACTGTGAATCCCCTTGATAGTTTGTTATCAAAGAGTACTTTACACTTCATTGAAAGTCACAATTACAAATTTGTTCCTTTCAAAAGGAAGGAAAATGAAATTTCTAATATTAGCCTGTAAGAATTTTTAACATTGAGGGCAGTGCCTGTGGCTCAGTGGGTAGGGCGCCGGCCCCATATACCAAGAGTGGCGGGTTCAAAGCGGGCCCCAGCCAAACTGCAACAAAAAATAGATTGGGACTGTGGTGGGTGCCTGTAGTTCCAGCTACTCAAGAGGCCGAGGCAAGAGAATCACCTAAGCCCAAGAGCTGGAGGTTGCTGGGAGCTGGTGTACGCTCTACTGAGGGTGATAAAGTCTCTATTAAAGAGAAATAGAGTCTCTGTCTCTATTAAAAAAAAAAAAAAAGAATATTTAACATTGAAGACCCTGCAGCAGTAGAGAGAATCTGCTTCCTTTTGGCTGCTGGTAAATGGTCAGGCTGTATATTTTGGAGCATACACACAGCTCATGATTTACATGACTTTCAGTAAGGTACTTTGCCTCTCTATAATCCAATTTTCTCATCCATGAGGCAAGAATAAAATATCTACATCTCATAAGGTAGTAAAGAATATTACAATATATATACAAAGAACCCAGCATAGTGGCTAAGAGAAGTTTCAGTAAACTTCACTTTCCATTTCCAGTGGCTCTTTTCCACTTGGCTACTGGGACAGTTTCAGAATTTCTGAGACTCTGATTAGAAAAAGAAAAATAGGTTTTTTCAGTATACCTTTCAGGATGAGGGAAAGTAAGCAAAAGGGCTGACAAGAACATTGAACCTGCCTTGTATCAAACTCAAGTTTAGTCACTAATTAGCCAGGTGATTCCAAATAGCCTGTCTAACCTTATTTTAAAGGCCATATATCTGTATCAAAAGTCCAAGTAGACAGGCTCATGCTTTTAATCCTAGCATTCCGGGAGGCCAAGATGAGTAGAGTGCTTGAGTTCAGGAGTTTGAGATCAGCCTGAGCAAGAACAAAGCCTCATCTCTACTAAAAAATAGAAAAGACCAGCCAGGCATCATTGCAGAAGCCTATAGTCCCAGCTACTTAGGAGGCTGAAGCAGGAAGGTATCTCGAGCCCAAGAGTTTGAGGTTGCTGTGAGTTGTGATGTCACAGCAATCTATCCAGGGCAACAACAACAAAAAATATCCAAGTATAGGCCAAGCATGGTGGCTCACACCTGTAATTCTAGCATTCCAAGGCAGGAGTATCACTTGAGGCCAGGAATTTGAGGTTGCAGTGCTACAATGATGCTACTGCACTCTAGCCCAGGTAACAGGAGTGGGATCTCAAAAAGTTCAAGTACAAATTCACAATTACAAATCAGTCTTATAAATACCTAGGTGTTTGTGAAAACTAAAAAGTGAGAGCTGATAAATACAAGTAATTATTCCTGATCCAAGAGGAAGTAGCAGAAATATGTTAAATTCTTGTCTTTCTAAATACTTTCTAGAAGTTCTAACTGTACATTTTCTTCTAAATTTCATGTTCATATTCTCAACAAGTAACTAAGACCAACAAAATTCTCATATTTGCCAGCACTTTTTCCAAAAAACATTTCTCATTAATGGTTTTAGTCAAGAATGAGAGCCCAGTAATATAGAAAACCTAGATTTATTTGTTAAGCTATTACAAAGACAAAACAATCACCACTTGGAGTACTTTGAGGATTTCACCCCAGTTTCACTTTTTCCGTTACAGAACTAACTTAAGATGTTGGAAAGTGAAGGATACAACTGAAGAGGTTGTAACAGAGCAGACTGATGAAACAGGAGAAAGGAGCAAAATCTGGTCAGAACACTTGTGTCAGTAGTAGCATATGTGGCTGGGATATTACTAAAGAGGTTACCTAGAAATGCCTGAATTAATTAGTCTAGGTCCCAAATTAATAGAAGACTCTGGTCCGTGTGAAGAATGAGCAGAGGCTAGGATTCCTCTGAGATCTTTCTTTTTAGGAGTATGGGTATCCTTAAGCCCCAAAGAAGCATTTCTTAGCTTCAACCTCTCTCCCCCACCTAGTCTACCTGTACCTCCAAGCTCCTGTGTGTTTTCACCACATAGGCCTACTAGCTGACAGAAGATGCATACAGTAAAAGCAGGAATTATAGACTTCCCCAGAGAGTACCCTAGACACAGCAAGTTTTGGGGGTAAGATAATGAACTACAAATACCCTCTTGGTTAAGTTAATTCACCTTTGTTAATAAAACTCTGCTGGTGACAATGTGTCTCAGTACAGTCTGTCTCAAGAAAGAACTGGTTCAGGTGAATTTTGGAGAAGGAAAAAGACTTTTCATCAACCCACTCCAGAGTGGAAGAGGCACCAAGTTCTCTCCTACAGTTATGAGCAGAATCTGAAAAACAAAAGGTTTGCAGTGTTTATAGTAATAATAGCTTTTATTAAATGTCTAGTCAAGAGTGCCAGAGAACTGAGATACATTATACCTCGGTCTTTGCAATAACCCTAGCAGGTATTTCTTATTCCCACTTTAAACTAATGTTTTCCTATGGGGAAAATAAGGATTAAAGACATTACGTGACTATCCCAAGTCATAAGGCAGGGGGTGGTAGATTCTACCATTCATGTGTTTCCCTTTATCCCACCTCATGCACTGAAAGATCCTAGTTCCATTATCTTGAAATTAATAGTTGCATAAATACTCTAATGAATTCTTGTTTATTCTTTAAAGGCACATACATTTACAACTTTAAATGATTAAAAATTCACATTGTTTGGAATTCAGGTCAATCATCCAGATGAAAAACATGTATAAACTTTATGAATAAAATAATTTCCTGCCTCTGAACTCCACCATAAAATAAACAGAAAATAAACTTCATTAGTTTGTGGCTGAATCCTAAGAATTCTCGCCAGGGACTGCAACATCCATTTGTGTAACCATCAGTGATATACCAAATGAGTTTTTCATTATCTTTTTTTTTTTGAGACAGAGCCTCAAGCTGTCACCCCGGGTAGAGTGCCCTGGCATCACAGCTCATAGCAACCTCCAACTCCTGGGCTTAAGCAATTCTCTTGCCTCAGCCTCCCAAGTAGCTAGAACCAAAGGTGCTTGCCACAATGCCTGGCTATTTTTTGGTTGTAGCTGTCATTGTTGTTTGGCAGGCCCAGGCTGGATTTGAACCTGCCAGCTCTGGTGTATGTGGCTGGCACCTTAGCTACTTGAGCTACAGGTGCCAAGCCAAGTTTCTCATTATCCTTATTAACAGTGGTTGCTATTCTCTGAAATGTCTATTTTGAAAAAATATATAAAATCCAAAAGGTCCAAATATCTGTTTGCCAGTTCCAGTAAAACAGATGCTAAGCAAGTATCCCTGAGCTGAAAAAAATCAATATGCTATAAAAAAATGTGATGAGAAATAAGGAAAGACTTAAGTTGGTACTAAAAGATTTCCCATGAAGTAGAATGATGAAGTGATCTGAAGCTGTGAGAGCTGAAAATGAAAGTTAACAGAGCTCTAGTGATTATGAACACACTAATTGCTGGTTTTAGACCTATGGCTACCAGTGACAGAACTAAATGTATTAGAATTAAGTATTTATGGGAAGAAATAAAAATCACAGAACTCAAAGAGTTTCTTTGCAGATGTTTCCACGGGCAGGACATGAGAAGAAAGCAGGGCTCCAATATCACAATTCCTGGTGAGTATAAGCAATGCTATACAGCATTCACAACAGCAGTAACCGGGATTTTAAAAGCCTGGTTTCCAATTTAAATGGAATGGAGAAAAGGAATTAAAATTTTTAAGTGGAGAAGAAGCAAATGATTGCTTAAGATTCAGAACTAAAATCTGTATCGGAATAAAAGAGAAGGAATTTTGAAATATTTAGTGTAGCAGGGAATAATGAGAGATCTCACAACCTAACTGGATGACTGATAGTAATAGCAGAGTCAAGTCAAAATATATAAATCTTGTCATGCTATTACTATATGCTTTAATAAAATAAAAGGACCTGGGGAACAGTGGCATCTCAAACACTGGAAAACAACCAGCATTTAAGAAAATAGTGGAGCTGGGCCCAGTGGTTCACACCTGTAATCCTAGCACTCTTGGAGGCTGAGGCAGGTGGATCACCTGAGCTCAAGAGTTCAAGACCAGCCTGAGGGCTAGGTGCCTGTGGCTCAAGTGGCTAAGGCGCCAGCCATGTACACCTAAGGTAGCAGGTTCGAATCCAGCTCCGGGCCCACCAAAACAACAATGATGGCTGCAACCAAAAAATAGCCAGGCGTTTTGGCGGGCGCCTGTGGTCCCAGCTACTTGGGAGGCTGAGGCAGGAGACTCACTTGAGCCCAGGAGTTGGAGGTTGCTGTGAGCTGTGATGCCAGGGCACTCTACCCAGGGTGACAGCTTGAGGCTCTGTCTCAAAAAAAAAAAAAGACCAGCCTGAACAAAAGCAAGACCCTGTCTCTACTAAAAAAAAAAAAAAATAATAATAATAATAATAACAATAGAAAAAACTAGCCAGGCATAATAGCTCATGCCTGTAGTCCCAGCTACGTAGGAGGGTGATACAAGAGTTTGAAGGAAGGAAGTGACTTGAGAGCACAGCCACCACAAGCCTCCTCAACAAGCCCAAGAGTGAGATGACCCCAGAGGAGCTATAGAAGCCAGAGGAAGAAGAATTTAACACTGGTCCACTGTCTGTGCTCACACAGTCAAGAACAATACCCAAGTGCTTATTAATTACCACAATAACAAGAAACTCCTGGGCCGGGTGAAGGCCTTTGATAGCACTGCAACATGGTGCTGGAGAATGTGAAGGAGATGTGGACTGAGGTCCCCAAGGGTAAGAAGAAGTCCAAGCCAGTCAACAAAGACCGTTACATCTCCAAGATGTTCCTGTGTGGGGACTCGGTCATTGTGGTCTTGCAGAACCCACTTATTGCTGACAAATAGGGCCCTCTTCCCCACTGACAGCTTGCTCCCCCGTCCTGCGAAGGCCTGCTCTTTGTGATGGGAATAATAAAGCCCTGTGATTTTTTTTCTAAAAAAAAAAAAAAAGCTTGAAGTTACTGGGAGCTATGATGCCATAGCACTCTACCCAGAGAGACTGAATGAGACTCTGTCTCAGAAAAAAGAAATAAGAAAGTAATGCTATTAAGGGTAAGAGGTAGGAGGACATTGTAGGGGGGAAAGAGAGACAACAACTTAACAATAGCTTATAAAGGAAGGCCTATTATAATTACTCGTTGTAGTTCAGTATGATGTGAACTAGGTACACGACCTTCACTTATAACCTAACATATAGCTGAAATACTCAGACTGGCAAAGGACAATATATTTCTCAGATTAGCAGGAAATAAATAGGGACAAACTTCAGGCAAAGCTTATGAGAATGTGTTAAAAGGAAAGAAAACTGGCAGAAAGCTCTTATGTCAACCGCAAAAAACAGGCAGGAAATAATGACTTTTGGACAACTGTACAAACTTGTTATATTCTGGCCAGTCAGACCTGGACACTAAGGTAACCAGATCTTGTTCATCTATTATTTTCAGAAGGAAGGAAACTGATATAAAATTATGATTAAATCCTTAAATTCAGTTTGGAATTACTTCTATGCCCCTCCAAACTGAAAAGCAGTGAGTTATAATAAATTTCTGCTTTGTGTTTCTGATGAGCACATTGAGAAAAAGTGACTTAAGAGCAGACCAGGACATGATCTCGAGTTCTACTGCTGTCACCTGAGCCAGAGAGAGGTCTCTTTCTATACAAATGGCTCCTAAGTTCACTGAAGATGGTCTGTGTCTCATTCTCCTACTTAATCTAAAGGCCTCATGCAGTGCTCAGCATGTGGGAAGTGTACAGGAAATGGTAAACTGGACATCACTATGTTGCAGTCTTTAATTTCTTAGGGGGAAAAACCATGTAATTTTCAATAATTTTGGAAATGGATAATAAAATTTTTCCAAATTGCTAATTATAAAAGTCTTTTGATGAGGAGGCACCTGTGACTCAGTGAGTAGGGTGCCAGCCCCATATACTGAGGGTGGTGGGTCCAAACCCAGCCCCAGCCAAACTGCAACAAAAAAACAGCCAGGCATTGTGGCAGGTACCTGTAGTCCCAGGTACTCCTATGCCCAAGAGTTGGAGGTTGCTATGAGCTGTGATGCCACGACACTCTACCGAGAGTGACAAACTGAGACTCTGTCTCAAAAAAAAAAAAAACAAAAAAATTTAAAGGTCTCTTGATGTATGAAAATAAAAATTAATCACTTCACAGGATTTTCATGTTCAATGACAAGAGATAAAATAAGATACTCACCTTCAAACAACATAAACCATTTTCAGTGATCAACATCTGCATCCTCAAACTGTCCAGCAACTGTTGGTGTAGTATCCACTTCCATCCCATCTAAACAAAAAATGAATTGCTGAGCAATATTCTACTGAGCACTGCAGACAGGTAAACGCTCAACTTCTAAGACCAGGAGGAATCTAGTGCCCTCTACTGGTAAGAGTTGCTATTTTCTTTTTCTTTTTTGAAAAGTACAGAAGAACAAATAAAGAAAGGAAAATGCTACCTGTGGATTTAGGGTGAGTTAAAGTCAGACCATGTTAAACATTTACTTATAAATTCTCAATCTCAATAGTAAAAGAACTGTTGGTAGCCAGACATGGTGGCTGACACCTATTATCCTAGCACTCTTGGGAGGTGGAGGCCAGAGGATCACCTAAGATAAAAAGTTCAAGTTACGGCTTGGCGCCTGTGGCTCAAGTGGCTAAGGGTTTGAATCCAGCACAGGCCTGCCAAACAACAATGATGGCTGCAACCAAAAAATAGCTGGGCGTTGTGGTGGATGCCTACAGTCCCAGCTACTTGGGAGGCAGAGGCAGAAGACTCGCTTGAGCCCAGGAGTTGGAGGTTGCTGTGAGCTGTGATGCCATAGCACTCTACCCAGGGGGACAGCTTGAGGTTCTGTCTAAAAAAAAAAAAAAAAAAAGTTCAAGTCACATAAGAGAGTTTTTCTCCAGTATTTTTCCTCTCCAATCAGTTTTCCATATTGCAACTAGAGTTATCTTCTAAAAATTAATCAATGGCCAGGTGTGGTGGCTCACACCTGTAATTCTAGCACTCTGGGAGGCTGAGGTGGGTGGATTGCTTGAGCTCACAGGTTCAAGACCAACCTGAGCCAGAGAGAGACCCTGTCTCTACTAAAAATAAAAAAAAACTGAGGCAAGAGGATCACTTGAGCCCAAGAGTTTGAGGTTGCTGTGTGCCATGATGCTGCTATGGCACCCTACCCAGGGCATCAGCTTGAGACTCCATCTCAAAAAAATAAAACATTAACCAAACTATATTTTTTTAGTAGCTTCCCACTAACCTAAGAGCTCTTCTAAGACATAGCATAGTTCACTACTTGACCTTTATCAGTTACTATAATAGCTACTCTTCACAAAGTTCCAGACACAATTAACTACTTTCAGTTCCCTAAAGCTGAACACTCTCTTGAAACTCTGCACATGACTAATCTGTCTACCTGCCTTTCCTCCCAATCTGTGTGCAATCCCTCTTCATCTAGGTCACTTCTATACATTGTCCAGATCTTGGCTCAAATGCTCTTTACTTCACAAACTTTTAACTTTTATCTTGGCTGGTTGTGTAGTAAGTTTATCTTTTTTTGCACATCAGCTCATTTAATCCTCTGACCACTTGTTAGGTGTTTGACCTCAGGCAAGTTACATAACCTTTCTGGGCCTCTGTTTCCTCATTTGTAAAATCATACTAGCATTTACAACATGGTATTCATGGAAGGATTAACTGAGTAAAGACCACATATGCATAATGTGTTTAAATTACAGTCTGGAACATACATAATGAGCATTATCTAAGTGATATATTGCAAGTAGCAGGAAAAAGATTGGAGATACTTGGAGCAAACACAAAGATGTCTCTTCAGAGTCAAAACTATAGCATCAGGAAATCACTGAGGGACATCTTTATAGGAGTGCCCATGAAAAAGTATTCTAAGAAGATGGGTGACGAAGGGATGATAGAGGCAAGAAATTTTCTATCGTAAATCCAGTGTGACAAAAAAGGACCTATGTTTGGAGAACTATAGTGGTAATACCAAGGACACATGAAAGTAAGGGCAAAATCCACGGAACTAAGTATCAGACTGAACGAAGGAATAAATGGTAAAGTTTGAGTTCAGTTCTAATGAAAACAGGATTATTTAGGAAAGGAACCAGTTTGATAGGGAAAATACAAACAAGCTTCAAAACAGAAGAAAATGGAAACACTCAAGCCAGTTAAAGTTCAAAAGCTTGTCGTGAGAACCCAATTTTCTTGAATACTACATAACCCTTTATTGTCAACTAACTATCCTAGTTTTGCATATAATCATGTAGCAATTCATTATAAGATAAAAATGGTAGTATCCTTTTGTGTACACACAAACACATATAAACAAACAAGACTGGAAGGGTAAACAATAGAAAATAATAGATATCTTTCAGAATCACACTTGATTTTTTCCTACCTCTTCTCTGCCTGTGCACACTTTTAAAATTTTTGACTATGGGCTTGGTGCCTGTAGTGCAGTGGTTACAGCGCCAGCCACAAACACCAAGGCTTGCACGGGTTCGAACCCGGCCTGGACCAGCTAAAACAACAATGACAACTGCAACAGAAAAATAACTGGATGCTGTGGCAGGTGCCTGTAGTCCCAGCTACTTGGGAGGCTGAGACAAGAGAATCGCTTCAGCCCAACAGTTAGAGGTAGCTGTGAGTTGTGACGCCATGGCTCTCTACCAAGGGCAACATAGTGGAACTCTGTCTCAAAAAAAATAAAAAAATAAAATAAAACAAAATAAAATTTTTGACTATGAACATAGACTATTTTTGTAGTATGGCAGGTGGATACCAATAAAAAATTACATAATTTATATAAAATCAGCACATTATATCCTATGATTGCATTAATGTACACAGCTATGATTTAATAAAAAAATTACATAAAACTTCCCATTCTATATAATTCTATATTTGCTTCCTATACTATAGTGAGTTTACTCTGAGATTTCTCCTTTAGTGTTCTAGGTTGAATTCTGTCTCCCTGAAAACTATGTGCATGTTCTAACCTCCAACACCTCAGGATATTACCTTATTTAGAGACAGGATATTTATAGAGGTAATCAAGGTAAAGCAAGGTCATCCACGTGGGACTTGATCCAATATGGGGGTGTTAATAAGAAGGCAAATAATGTTATGCATCCACTTCACTAGGCCATAGTACCCAGAGAGCCTGTCAAACATTATTTTGGATGTTTCTGCGGATGTTATTTTTTAGATATATTTAACATATAAATTGATCCTCTAATCTAAGCAGATTACCCTCTATAATGTGACAGGCCTCATCTAATCAGATAAAGGTCTTTTTTTTTTTTTTTTTGCAGTTTTTTGGCTGGGGCTGGATATGAACCTGCCACCTCTGGTATATGGAGCCAGTGCCCTACTCCTTTGAGCCACAGGCACTGTCCCCAGAGGAAGGTCTTAATTGAACAAATATGTAACACCGTGAGCAAGAAATTCTGCAGCTAGTGGATAAGGCACCAGCCACATATACCAAGGCTGGTGGGTTTGAACCCAGCCCGGCCAGCTAAATAGTGATAACTGCAACAAAAAGTAGCCGGGCATTGTGGTGGGTACCTGTTATCCCAGCTACTTGGGAGGCTGAGGTAAGAGAATTGCTTGAGCCCAAGAGTTTGAGGTTGCTGTGAGCTGTGATGCCACAGCACTATACCAAGGGCTGCATAGTGAGACTCTGTCTCAAAAAAAAGAAAGAAATTCTGCAGCAAACTGACTTTAGATTGCAACATCAGTTCTTTCCTGGGTATCTAGCCTGTTGG
>CAUYQV010104285.1:0-14994 GCA_963574575.1 Galagoides demidoff | reverse complement strand
ATATTCTTCTTAGCAAAGTATCTCAAGAATGGAAGAAAAAGTATCCAATGTACTCAGCCCTACTATGAAACTAATTTATAGCTTTCATAGGAAAGCTGTAACCCAATTATAGCCCAAGAATATGGGGAAAGTGGAGAGGGGGGGAGAGGAGGGTGGAGGGTAGATGGAGGGAGAGTGATTTTTGGTACCACACCTTTGGTTCTTCTTACAAGGGTACATGTGAATCTTTCTAAATGTAGAAGATAAACATCTTAACACAATAACTAAGAAAATGCCATGAAGGCTATGTTAACCAGTTTGGTGAAAATATTTCAAATTGTATATAAAACCAGCACACTACCCCATAACTACATTAATGTACACAGCTATGATTTAATAATAAAAAAAAATCAGCATTCAATGTACAAATACAAGTGATGTGACAGGACACTCACAGTGGCTTCACATCGCTAATTAGCTATGTACTTCAGTGAATTCTTGGAAACCTTTGTTTCTTACCTTCCTCTACTGAACATTTTCAAGAATTTCTAATACAAAGCAATGACAGTTGTAAAATTTAATTTGGTGACATATAACCAGTTCCTTTAACTCCTTTGTAATCAATTTTTCTCATACGCAAAATATGTCACTAAAGTTAATTTCACATATAAAACTGTGTCTATCATAACTATGTTAGTTGTGATAATATATATTTTTAAATCTTTACACATGTAGCATCCCCATTTTTCTCATCATGATATTCACCCCAAACCAATATTCTAGTAACTACATAATTGTTCTGTGTTCTAGAGATCTATGTTTGCACAATAAAAAAGGGCTTCTAGAAAAAAGAAGTTGTTATTTTGCGCATGCAGATTAGTACAAACAGAGAGGATCAGAGAGCATCTCTGGAAGGAAGAGCTATGTAAGTTGTAGAAATTATCAAGGAGGTTAGAAAATGGAAGGGCTGGAGGGGATAGAGATAAACATTGCTCATTTAATAAGTTTGCCTACTTGCCTACATATCATTTATGGAAATTGATGTCCTATAAAGGGAAACCACCAGTTATTTTTGAATTAGCATATTAGAACCCAGGACTAATTTCACGTTGAATCTATACCCTAGAATTGAAAGCAGTTAGATCTAAAAGTGTTTTTAAACCCTAAGAGAAATACATCATTAAAAGGGTGTGAAAAAGAGATCAGCTTGGCTGTCATTTCCTGTGGCATTAACTTGGAAAACAGCTCATTTCCATATACCTTTTCAGGCCCTGTAGATATTTTAGATACTTAATTTTAATGCATACTAAATCATTGAACCCTGCAATAAAATTTTCTCATTTTATATCCACAGAGACCTTTTTTTTAAAACAGAGCATGAAACTGGCATTTTTACCTCCAGGAAAATATTCAAATTCCATTTTCAATTAGGCAGATAATTGTACAATTGAATGAGGGAAGTCTGAGGCTGCGGCTTGGTGTGTATCTATCTCACTACATCTCATTTTGGCTTTCTGGCACTGAAGATAATTTTGTAGTAACGAAATGAACTGTTTTCCTTCAGCTCAAATAATGAGTCAGTGGGTCAGCTAGATGAATGCCAATAGCATTATTCATTATCTTGTGACAGTCACATTTTTAAAAACATCTCATGGTTTTGTTAGTCTGTAACTAATAACTTTGCAAGGACAATTTCTCAACCTTCAAGAAAGGGTGCGTAGAGCAATGCAAAATGATTCTGGAAAAATAAGATAGATTTTACTGGCAAAATTGAACCAGGAATTCTTGAGTGCCTAACTGTGTGTTCAGATCTTTCCTAGGCAATATGTAAATTATATTTATCACAGCCAGGAGTCATTCTTTCCTTATTTGGAGAGAGGAAGAAGACTCTTTACATCCCCACAGGGAAAAGCCTGAAAGAACAGCTTATTTTAAAGAAACTGCACTCTGTGAAGAGACTAGATATTAGTCTCCATTGTTAGTTAAGTCTCTTTTAAAAAGACTACATCTCTTAGTTAAGATGTATTTGCTGCAGTGAGTTATGGAGGGAGGATAGACTTTCTGATGGTGACTTTCAATAAGCTCTATGGAAGATGATCAGTCTGACAGTCAACGAATTTTTGAATTTAGAATGTGGGGTGCTTAGAGATTTCTGTTCTGATCCCAAGGCAACAGAAAAATCTCACTCAGAATAAATTATCCGTTTGCATGGAGATGAGTAAAGATACAGGTTTAAAGAAAGAGAGAAGGGAAAATTGGTATGTGATAGATTTTGCTTCTGTGGGAAATAAAAGGCAACATTATACTGAAAATGGAGATAGCTGAATTGGCCTAAGAAATAATAGTTTGAATAGCTATTAGAAGATGGAAAATGAGTGACATATAAAATTAATACTGTGTACCTTACAGACACATGTGAGTTGAGAAGTTATAATCTCATATGTCAAATTCGTGTGTTTGTATAATTTTTTAAAAGGCCTAGGTTTACTGTCCAGTTTTGATTTTGAGTAGATGGTCCAAACAATCATGGTTCATGGCTGTGTGCATGGGGACCAGCAAGTTGAAGGAACTTGGAGAACGAGTTTTTGGTCTCTTAGTTGAGCTCCTTGAAGAGGGAATTAGAAAACCAAGTCTTGGAAACCAGTTGTTGAAAAATTGAACAGCTCTTATAGGCAAGGAAAGAGTTGTGTGTTAATCCAAATTAACACATTACCATTTAAATTATAAAGAAGATACAGGATGGGGAACAAGCACAGCCGAATTACAAAAAGAGAATTGAATCCAAGGCAGGAGTTGGAGCAAATGATGGGGAGTAATGCTGTATGGTTAATGTTAATGTCAAAGCTAATTGGGGGTTCCATGAACTCAGTTCAGGAATAGGGAAGGATGAGAAAGCCTGACTAAAAAGTGGGGTCTTGTTCATTGTTAGAGATTTGACATTTAACCTACCCATGCAACAGACAAATAGATGTGTCCAGCAGATGTAGAAGTCATAAAATCTAGGGAAAGAGCAAGGTCAGACTAAGTAATCTAAGTATTACAGACTGAATGTTTGTGTCTTCATACTCATGTGTTGAAATCCTAGCTGCCGATGCAAGGATATTAGGTAGTGGGGCCTTTGGGAGATAATTAGGTCATCAGGGTGAAACCTTCATGAATGGGATTAGCGCCCTCATAAAAAAGGCCCCAGGAACATCTTTTGCTGTTTTTCCACCATGTGAGGATGCACTAGACATCATCAGACTACGCCCCAGGGGAGGGCTCTCACCAGAACTCTGCCACTCTGCAATGCTGATGTCAGACTTGCACCTCAAGAACTGTGATACATAAATTTCTGTTGCTTATAAGCCACCTAGAGCATGGCCTATTGTTATAGCAGCCAGAACTGAATAAGACATTAAGTATATGGACATAGTTAATAAACCTAGTGATAGAGAAATTTCCAAAAATAAAGATGAAAAAAGATCAGTGAGCAAGAGATAGAACAACAACTTATTAGAGGACTGGAGGGAACAAGGAGGAATGGAAGACTTGATGGGGACTTAGAAAGAGAAGAAAGGGGAGAATTAAGAGGATGAAGGTCGGGATTGGAGAACCTGTTTAGAGTGATTGTAACATTTGCGAAAACAGTTTTATTACTTTAATAATGTTAAGATCCTAATTCAAATATGTAGCTTCAATTTTTATTTTTCCATATTAATTTCTTTTTCTCTATATATATCAATCTTATATATTCAGTCTAGCAAGAGAAATAAACATAATTAATGAATAAATATTTATAATTTTAAATATTAAATATGAACTATGATACTTTTATGAATACTGAATGATCTTCAATATACCTTAAAATTAATTTCTCACTTTGAGTATAAAATCAGAAATCTAGAGAAAGAATGATATGAGCATCTAACCATGAGACTATTCATGTTTTAAACTTAATTTGTAAGGTTATTATTGTGAAAACTAATTCTTTTTTCCCAATCAATGTTTGCCTTCAGACAAGGTTTAAAATTTGGAAAGGCAAAAATTCTTTTGTTCTCTGTTTATAACTCACACAAAACTTAAATTTTTCTAAAAGTTATATTTTATCTCAATGACCTAACATCATTTTACAATGTAATAAAATATTCTGTCCCTGCCCTTCTGGGTGTCACTGTTCTTATCACTTTCTGATTCTGAAGCCCCTACTGAGTCCAAGGCCCCACATCCCTCTGTGACCTGGTGACAACCTATAGTGGAGTGAAGGTACAAACAGAAGCATCTTTTGTCTCTCTGCAGTTGTTCAGGCACAGACTTTAAAGTACTGTCTTCATGAGCTGCATTTGTGTGGATTTTTCTTCTGCCTCATGTAGAGGTCGGTGAGAGCACCACTCACCAATATCACCTCTTTCAGCTTGTCCTCTGCCCTGCCACAGTTGTATAGAATTGGTTTGTCCTTATTCTCTGAGATGGCAGAATTGGGGTTATTTAAACAGCTCTGAGTAAAAGAGATTTATTTTAAGAGTAAGCATGAGCTTAGAAAATCTTTTTTTCAAAGCATTGAGAAAGTCCTCTCTGGCTGCATTTTGTCTTGAACTGAAAATTATTTTAATTATAAAATCAAGTCATTTAGTTCAACAAATCCATGTACTTTCACCTTATTCCTATTCAGATGCAAGGACTGAGGCACAGAGACCTGAGGTTATGAGGCCAATATCAGGATCCAGGACCTGGTCTTCCCCCAGCATGTTACGCTGTCTCGTATACATCAAATCTCAACAAGGATTGGAGGAGAGACCAGAAAAGACTGAGGTCCAGGGTGGAGCTTTGTATCCACTCATATGTGGCTGAATAAGACTGTAGACTGTGCTCACCAGGTTTCTGACAACCTGGATGAAGAGCTAAATACCTCCCAGGTCTCTCAGTTTACTGGACAGACAGAAAGGAATGGACTGTCTTCTTCCAAAGGGCCAGTGTTTGTTGATGCATTTCTCAGAGTGAAGTATGGTAGGTCACCAACATTTTCCTGAGTCCGATTGTATTATCTTTAGAATAAGCAAAAATTTCTTTTAAATATGAAAATCCTTTGACCTAGTCTAGATCTGCAGTATATTGCAACTTGTCTATTTTTCTATTTTAGATATTTTGTGCAAAGTTGAGAAAAGGCTGTTTCAACATCTTCCAGAAAGGCTTGCTTTTGGCTGAGAATGTTCCACTAAACTCTTTTGCTGAAATGCAAAATCTCTCAGGACTGTGTTTCTGAGAGATTTACATAGTAGCAGGTTGTAAGGAGTGTTGAAATGAGTGATGTGGAGTTTAGAAGTTAGTGTTCATTTATATATGGCAAACACTGACTCAAGTTTCCTCTTTTCTGAGCTGAGAGGAACTTCTTAGTATTTTCCCTTATAGCTCAACATAAGATTTGGCTGCATAAGCAAAATCTGGCTGGTTACCTGCTGAGTAATTTAACTAATATTATCCAACCAGGAAACTCACCAATAATGCCATGTTGCATTTTTTTAAATGTGTGATACTTTTAGCATTAACTTTTCTTCAATATAAAATTATCTTGGGATAACATCAATGATAAACTTAATCTAGCCTTAATCCCTGATTAATGTCTTTAGAGCCACACATTTGCATTCTCTGACAGAGAGATATGATAAAGGACATTAAAAAGATGAATGAAAGACCAGAGTGAGTGAAGGTGGCGATTTTTGGTAAAAGGAGACTTTCCTGAGTAGACAGCAGAGCTGTAAGTCCATAGTGAAACACACCTATCACATGGGCACTACTATATGAATAGCGGCACCATATTTTTTTAGTTCATGTAAATTAATTCAATAATCCTAGGGAAATCTGGTAGTTTGGGGAACTGACAATATTAAGCCTTTTATGGTTTAAAGTTTATTTAATGTGTCTCCCACAACCATAAAGTTGCAACACTTCTTGAATTATAGATCCCTGAAAATAATAGGGGAGATACTTAAAAAACATAACTCTTTCTGATTTATTTTGAAAATAACTTTTTATGTTTGCAATAGAAAAAAAGCCTTTGTAAACTCCTCTCCCCCTCATGGCTCCCCCTTTTCATAGGATGTTGCCAAGAAGAAATGAATAGTTTCTTTGAGATGCTCACAAACATCCGATGTGGATGGGAAGCTCCCTTTGAGAGCCAGCATTGATTCTATTTTCTGTATTTGAACCATTCTCAACAAAGGCTGTTCCCAACCCTATTTTTCACAACATCTTGCTGCTACACCAGATGTTGGAATGATTCTGTATTCCTTTTTCAAATGCTTATTCCTCTGTCCACTCTCACTTGTTCTCTCATTCTAGGACCCCAGGATACTGAGATCTAAAATATGCCCCTCAGTTGTTCCTCCCTGACCCAGCACAAGGGGAGCCCTGGGATAGATGAGCGGGTTAGGAATGGCAGGCTGGCCTGACATGGGCCTTCTGTGACGACCAGTGGTGTGCGGTGTCCGCAGAGGAACCCCCACTCAGGAGATGGAGAGTGAGCTGCAGCACTGTCTTACTGCTAAGTGGAAACTTTCTCTTTTTGAGAAGGACCATCTATATTTTGTGACATCAGTTCTTCCTCTAGTCATTCTCTCACACATACACAGTGAAAAAGAAGGAGCCTTCTGCCTTTTCCTTCCTCCACACCTAATGTCTGTGATATGCAGCCTGCAGGAGTTCGCTATACTATTCTAATGGCCTCAATATAATTGTCCAGGAATATAAACAAGCGGATGTTATTACAATCCTACTTTCCTTACAACTTCTCATTGGCAGGAGCAACAATATATTTGAAATTAACCATTCTCATCAAGGTCCCTACCACCCACCATTCTGTTTATCTCAAGGTCCACCTGCAACCCCTATTAAGTGGAAAATGTTTATATTCCCCATGCTTGCTCTGCAGTCCTAGTGGCACTCTCATCTTATTTTTATTCAAGCTGACTCTTCAGGTTTGGGTGAATTCCTGTCTTCTCCCTGGCCTACCTCTTCACTGAGTTCAACCCCCCCTTTCTCATGTGCTGGTTAGCTCTGTCTTGCCCCTCAAATCCTTGTCCTTGCCTTGTCCTTCCGCCCTGTACATTTTAAGCTCCCTGATAAATGCCCTTTTTAATTTTCTTTGTCCTTTAGCCAGTTTCCAATGTCATGTAATATTATTGTCACAAAAATGTGAGCTGGCAACTGTGACATGAATGGAGAGCTCATGAGCTTGGCTCTGCATCCCTGTCTAACTGGCAGTCAAGTCAGTGAACAAAACTAGGAGATAATGAGGGTGTGGGAGAATAAAGGTAGTGGAGGTCTCCTTTCCATCACGTCGCCGTCTCCCCTGGACCTCAGCCTGAGCTCCTCTTCCTCCCTGCTCTCTCTCAACTCAGTTACTCCCTTCAACTCCAGTTCTGATCTCCAGTTGTTATATCGTCCATTGCACTTCAACCTGGAGCAGTGACACAAGATTTCACACTTGAAGTAATATACCAGTTGAGGGGCAGTGAAACTAGGGCAGAAGCTGGGGGGGGGGGGCTTCCCTGTACTGACAAATCACAGGAGTCACTGCAACCTCATATGCACCCACTCATCACACATGAGTGGACTCACTGTCATAGTGTGGGGCCTGTCCCTGTCACCCTCTAATGTCTACTCTTTCTTCTATCAAAACAAATAGAAATCTGATGAGGTAGCAGTTCCCAAACTACCATAGGAATAATCTTCTAGTTCCTAAGCCTGTCTCTCTCTTCCATCCCATTGTGCTAAATTAGAATTATATTAAGAGAAAAACTGCTCCGTCAGAATACAAAGAAAAATATCAACAAATTAATGAGAATTTTAAATAAATTTTTATCATTTTTTTAGAAAGACATAGCCGGAAACTATAAAATTTGGATTTTATCATGTTAATTGTGAATCAGGGACTAATTAATATATAATCAGACATTTTGATACCCCCCCAAAACTGAAAGCCTGTTTATGTCACCCTGAAAGAGAAGAAATCACAGAGAAGCAAATCTAGAGGAGAGTCTTGGAGCAAGAGCCGAGGGGATGCTAAAGTGAGCCCGTGAGCGCTCACTCTGAGGACCCACGGGTGTGAACGGGACGCCACTCGGAACTGTTATGGCTGCGTCTGCCTCACAAAGCTGCTACTTCCCCCTGGTTAGATACGACCTTTCTGAGTGCAGATGTTGCACAAATGCGATCCTGCAAAAGTTCTGTAAAACTTGTGGTTTTCTTCTCAAAAAGGCCTTTTTGAAATAATCCCTGACTTCGACCCCAATATGATTTCTAGGGGAAGAGACACAGCAGCTTCCATTTCCACACACTTTCAGTTGCATATTTCAGGTGGGGCATTTCATTTCATTAAGCACTGAATGTCATATAGGTATAAATATAATACGCATTTTCTATGTATGCAAATTATAACTACATGGATGGTAGGTAGTGCCGTGCAAAGTAGCTGAGAAGAGAAGAAGCACCGTACAATACTCCTTATTGTTTAGTCTCTGGAAGTTTTTATAGACCCACTTCTACTTTTTATACGTGAAATAATAGGTGAGCTCTCCTGAGCAACACCACAAACAACTTGAACATGACTAGTTAGCAGCTCACACAGGGAGAATCGCAAGAAAAACATAAACCTACAATAAGTTACAAACTCCTCTCTGTGACAGCTGGGTTTTTGAAGCTCCCTGTACATATCAAGTGAGCTTCCAGTTCCACATCTGATTTTTCATTTACGTAAGATTTCACTTTTTTTCCCTTCTATTTTTTAAACTGGGGTCAGGGTGAAAGTTTTTTTCACTGTGTATCTTTCCCCTACCTTACACAATTTCAAAACAGTGGAAATTTTAGGAGCTATAGAAAATGTATGTCAGATAGCATATGCGCTAAATCCAAGTTTCATCAATTATTAACTTCCAGCATGTGGCAAGTTCCTGAGCCTCAGGCTCATAGCTACGTGAAGGAGAGGATAAAGGCTACCAACCAATTTGATGTGAGGACTAAATGAGATAGCAGGTGAAAAGTATATCCCTGATACCTATTAGATATTAAATAAATGCAAGTTATTTATTATTGCTGGGGTTATGTATTATGCTCTACATGTTCACTTTTTTCTACTTAAAATTGTTTTGGGATTTGAGTATATAAATGGGTAAATGAAGAAATAAAAAGATAAGTCATATATTGTTTAACCAAGCATTAGTTTAGCACCATACCCAATTGTTCTATACCTTACAGATAAAATGAATAAACCATGTCATCTAACAACTCAAGGTGAATAAATAAGACAGAAACCCAAACAGATTATTGCAACAGACTATGAAAAGTGCACACATCAATATACACTTAGGGAGTGCGTGTGACTGTGGGTTTCAGCTTGGTCCTTGATGAAAAAGGGACACAGCCAACTTTAAATGAGTAAAAGTTCTCCAGATGTAACTGAGCACCTGTGGACATACTTGGAACTGGAGACTTGCTGTTACCTGTGGATGTCTAACAAACCATAAGTACTCCATGATGCCTAACTGAGGGCACCAACAGTGAACAGACTCAAAAAATACTGGTCTGACTTTTGATCTATAAAACTGGCTCACCTTACTGGTGAACTTACATAGCCTTTACATAGACCTCCTTTTTCTAACCTAGCATGGGAACTACTGGAATGCGTTCTCTATGTTCAGCCTTCTTGAAGTTTACCTACTTTATGTACTGAATTACGAAAACAGCTGGGAATTCCGGGAGTTGCTTGCTTCCCAGCATCCGTTATTTTCCTTCCTTCAAATCATAATATCCCATCTGCTTTTGGGAAACTGTGAGTTTCCTATTATAGGTTATGAGATTTTGATGGTATTGCCTAGAATTATATTGACACTACTCATTCCCTTGGCTATAGCAATTGGAGTCAAAGAAGGGTTCCAACATACTGATTTATTAGAGGAGTCCACTCATTAATGAATGAACAATGGGGTTGCTGCAGGCATTGGCCAATAATTTAATCCAGTCCCAGATGTGTAATTCCCAGAACAATTTCTAGCCATGCCGGACAGCAATGCTTTGTTGTGGGTGGTAGGAAGATGTGAGGGCTACTGCCAAGGCCACTATGGTCTGGTCTTCAGTGGCTCCATTCTGAGGTTGAGTTAGCTCAGAGGAAGGAGAAATTCCAGTCATTAGAATTCTAGTTTATAATTAAACTGAATTATTTGTTGCCATTAGCTAATGATAACTTAGTTCAATTTAAGTTGAACTGTCAATCACTTAGAGCAAAAAAATCTCTTAACTGGCAGTTACCATAATCTTTTTTGGTCAAATTTTTGCAATTCTTCATTTGCCTAAATCAGTGATTTTTTTTTCATTCCTCATCTTCTGAAATCTTATCAATCTGTAGAAAGCCAGCCTATTTTTTTAAAATCAATTTTCCGCTTGCTTCACAAAATCAGGACAATCCAGGGCCCACCCTCCTTATAACCAGGGGATTTGAGTGCAACACTTTTGATACCTGTTGCCACCTTCCTTTTTTTCTTCATGTTGTCACTTTTCCATTCTGGTTCAGAAAGTCAATTTTCATTTTCCCAAGTCTTCCAATGGCCTTTCTGTTCCTCAGTTTCCTATGCCACTTCATTTTTACAACAGTTATTTTAAATTCATTTTATTGATGTGTACAGCTAACATGCAGAAGCACATTCTTATATTGTGTGTCTTTGGGTAGCTACTAAACTAACCATCTCTGAACATCTTTGTATCAAGGCTTAAATTTTTTTGAAAAGAGTAAAATTATTTAAAAATAATTGGCAAGAAGTATTCTAATTTGCCAATATGACTCATTCTTCAAATGTTATCTTTTTCTGGGTCAGAAAGTACTTTGAGTTCATCAACAAAGATCAATTAGTATTTTTCTGTTAATTTATGAGTGGGCTTCTTAAAAATTCTGTTTGGCTGCCTAACAGGTAAGTAAACTGTTATCTTATTTAAATTGACAGTGCTGGAGTCCAGTTCTTACACACTTAAATTCTACATATAAATATGTATACAATTTTAGTTATGGGTTATGTTTTATATTTGTCCTGCATCAATTATTTTCTTCTATAAGTGGTTTCAGGAAAAAATGAAACATATTGGCTAAGGATTAAAAAGTTGCTTTTTAATGTTCAATTTATAAATCAATATTTCTAATTAAACTCTGACTTTGAAAAGTTCTTTGTTTTGAACTCATCTTTTTGAGTGGTTACAGAATTGTCTATTTCTTCTAAATACTAATAGACAATGTGCCAACCTGTACATCTTTGTAATTGTTCATTAGCTTCGGGCAGGCATGCTTTGACTTTTATGTCCTTGAAACTATGAAATAGTGTTCCTTAAATTCAGTTCTTCTTAATGTTTTTATTTTAAATAGAATGTATTATGAAACTGAGATCTGAGGCATTTTTAGAAATTCTGAGCTGGGGATATCAGTTTAGTAAGAACAGTGTTAAATGTAGAACCTAAACAACATAATTGGTACTTTGAGGTTGAAGGTGATGTGACATTCTCTTGAACATATTTTAATGCCTATGCATATTTAAATTGAAATTTTAACCTGACATTCAAACCAACAAGCCAATCAGCATCCAACCAGAGAGACATGTCTTACAAATAAGATGACACATCACAAAATCACTTGTCTTAAATCTACATTTATTGTACAAGATATTTTCAACAAGCCTAGTTGTTTATTAACATTTTGACAATAGATTTTGATATTATAACCACTTTGCCAACTGATTATACACCAAGAATTCACCTGAAAGTATTTGCCTGCATATGAGATGGCTGCTATCTAGCAATGATGATGTGGTGAGTGTTCAAGCATGACATCCATTTCATTTTATGATTTGTCTTTTTTGTATACCAGGTAAATTTATGACTTTCCCACATGATATAATTTCTTGCTCCCAGGAAGAGTAGATGAGATAGGAGTCTGTATTAGACACGCTCTATCCCACCCTACCAGAATCTACCTGTCCCCAGATATAGTATTATATAGTATTATCTCAAAATTTATCTCTTTTTGATCCATGTTGTCAGTCTCCAAGTAGCATGTCTTCTGCAGAGAAGCTTAGCTGTGAAAATGGCCAGAGCCAGGATAGCAGGTGAGATGCCATAGTCTGTTTTGCCCCATCATATTCTCGTCATGAGCCATCCTGGTGCCATGTATGTTTTGGCTGAGGATTCTAACTTCAAGTGGAAGTGGTACCCCCATCACATCAGGGTCACATTGGGAGAAAGAATCATATTTCAATCATTCAGTGATATTTTCTACTTACAATTTCATTTCACATTTACCAGAGTGCCAGCTTTGGAGTGAAATGCTGAAGTGAAAATTCTCTTGTTTGAGAGAAGGCACAAGTGAAAATTATTGTATCTGACTGAATCTGTACTTGCAGTGAACAGTTGATATTTAAATTGGGAAGTTGCCAAGGGGATATTGGCTTCATTCCATAATTGTCAAGTTCCTTGGTATTGAGGAAGTTATTTTAATTCTAAGTAACAAGAATGGCTCTGCATCCTGAGATGCAATGCTGCTACTTAAAATCAAAATGCACAGACATTTTATGGCATGGAAAAATAGAAGATCTTTTTCTTTGCCAACTGCCTTTGTGTTTATTTACTTTAAGTCCCAGAAGAATAACCCAGATCAGTTTTTCCACTGACATTATAAATAGCAAAGCAAATTCATAAAGAGTCTTTTCTTCAAAGAAAGGAAACGAGGCTGAAGTCTGATTAAACTCAGTGACCTTGAGGGAGATGGGAAGAGGCAAAGTATTTTGTCTAATTTCAAGTTCAAGAAAGCAAGGAACACAAAAGTTAAGTGGCTGGTCTTCATTTATTCAAATAAATTTATTCAGGAGCAGAGCCAAAAATAAAGATCAAGTCTCCTGGCCATGCACTCGGCCCCATGCTGCCCCACAGCTTTCAAAAACCCTCATTTTCTTAGAAAATGCCAAAATGATTTCCCCTGCCACACACAGGAGCCTCAGACAGACTGCCCTCTACTGACTCACCAAGGAACGTACCAGCAGCACCAGTGCTCACCTTAAAGGGCGAAAGAGGACTCCATGTGGGGAGTTGAGACCCTGCCTTCCTTCCAGAATGCCATCTGCAGTTTCCAAGTGCTGCATCTACGGGACTGCGTAAAGAGTGGCACGAGAGGTACGTGAATTTAGAGCACTGCCTTCTCCATTAAGGAATTCTTATTCTGACACTGCTAGTATTTATAAAACAATGTAACAATGTACCGTGTTGTTCTGTGTAGAACATCTTTGAAATCGTTTTTTCCTCTCAGAACTCTTTATTTTGACATATTCATCTAAGGATTTGAATAGTCTATGCTAGCCTTTCTTTTTCACAAAAAAACCATTTGAGGAATTTCATACAATCTTTGTGTTGTCTCTTTTGTCTTTTACCAGTATCCTATAAGATGTGTTGGTTATACCACATGATGCCAAGAATGGCATAGTAGGAACCAAGCTGAACAGCCCTGTACTTGTAGGTAATATAATAAATTGTCCTAAAAGAGCTCTAACAATAGGAGAATCAGGGTCCTAAGTATTTTTTTAAGCAAGATTTCCTTTGTTCAGAGAGAGCTATGGTAATTTCCTTCCCTGAACTATATCAGTATCTTTTTTCACCCTATCAACTCTTTACAGCTTGCCTGCATTCTCTCCAGGATAAAGTAACATTCTCCAGGTTCTGTTAAGTGATGGTGAATACAATTATTCTTTTTATCTCATTTTCATAGCAAAAAGTTAAAATTATGATTTTTATTTGTTACTCATTGTTTCCATAAAAGAAGTTGAGTTTAAATAGTTGGAACATGTATTTCTTTTGGATGAGAAAAGAATTTTTAATTTGTTATGAATACATTTTAATATATTATGAATAAATTACTAATAAATTAATATCTTAATATATAATATGTTTACAGGAGAATTCACACAGTAGCAGAGAAACATTTATGCCACCGTGGTAGTTTTGATTTGATTTCAGATATTAAGAAAAACTTATTTCCTGTGATGGTTCACAGTCATTAAGATTGAGAAGTGAATGTAGAAACTGAGTTCTGATTATATAACTTATTTCTATTTTGTCAGGATATAAAAATTTAGGTTCACAATAATTTATTTTTATAAATGAATTTTATTGGCCTTTATAATTAGTTTCAAGCAGGACTCATCCTTTGAAGTTCACAGCTTGAACCCATCTGAATAAAACCATTGATTTAATTTTGAGTAAATGTTTATATTTTTACATCCACATTTTTTACAGAAATATCTAATTTTATAATCATCTTACACAGATAAAATGATGCTGTTTCCAAATCTTTTAAATATCAACAGGAAGTCTAATGGAGGAGGTGTCTTATGAGGGAGGTCATGAATGTGAGTAGGAATACATTAAAAATGAAAACCTAAGGGAGTTTTCCTGACTCAGTGAAACCAGAACATTGTGAAATTTTAATCAAAATGTTTATAGTTCTGTTTATTTTTTTTTTAATTCTTCAATTTCTTTAGAGAAATTTTCATTCATTTCTTGCATCATCTTTGTGGTTTCTTTGTGTTGGATTTTCATTTTTCTCTTCTATTTCCATGAGCTTCTTTCCAATCCATATCAACATTCTTCATCTGGTAGTTTGATCTCTTTGTTTAGGTTGCTATCCATTGGTAAGAAGGAGTCATTGTTTTCTTTAGGGGTGACCTTTCACTTTGACCTTTCTGTAGGTTTTTCTCTGGTTCCTCCTCCTCCTCCTCCTTCTTCTTCTTCATTAAATGATAGCTGTGTACATTAATGCAATCATGGGGTACTGTGTGGTGTTTTCATATGCAATTTGAAATATTTTCATCAAACTGGTTAACATAGCCTTTATGTCATTTTCCTTCTTATCTGATCTCTCAGTCTAGATCCCAGGCTGTGAGGGCTGCATTTTAGGCCTGTCTCTCAGACCCCAACAATCAATCCTTAACCAATAGCAAGTTTTCCTGAGGCTAA
>CAUYQV010104279.1:0-22024 GCA_963574575.1 Galagoides demidoff | reverse complement strand
GAATGTATAAAATTTAACTGAGCATTTTAAGCAACTTCTAATTGTCTTCAAAGAAAGTATTATCTATAGTTCTGTAACTACTGTTTTCTATAGGTTTTCTGTTCCAAGTCAGTCTGTTTATAGAGATACAGACATAGATATATTCATAAACATTTTTCTTATGAAAAAAATAGTAAATATCATGTTACCATTTCTTCTTATACTTTCTAAAATACATATAAATGATTGATCAATGAAACAGAGTTGAAAAACCCCTGTATATTAGCCAAGGCAATTATTAGTAATAAAAACAAAACAAGAGGCATCACTCTAACAGACCTCAGGTTATATTGCAAGTCCACGGTGATCAAAACATCATGGTATTTGCACAGAAATAGAGATATAGACATATGGAACTGAATAGAAAACCAAGAGATGAAATTAATTTCTTATAGCCACGTGATCTTTGAAAACCCAAAAAGAAAGCATACACTGGTGAAAAGAATCCCTATTCAATAAATGGTGCTGGGAGAAATGGATAACCACATATAAAAGACTGAACCTGGACCTGCACCATTCACCACTTACATTGATTCAAGATTGGTAAAAGATTTAAGTGAAATGATAAAAATTCTATTAGGAAGTGTGGGAAAAACTCTTGAAGATGTCAGCCTGGGGAAAGATTTTATGAAGAAGACTTCAGTGCAATCAAAACAACAAAAATAAACAAATGGGACTTAATTAAACTGTAAAGCTTCTGCACAGCTAAGGACACAACAATAAAGGAAATAGGCAACCTTCATAATGGGAAAAGGTATTTGTCTGTTATGAATCTGATGAAGTCTTGATAGATAGGATTTATAGAGAACCCAATTTAATCAGCAAAAAAAGAGCAAACAATCCCATCTGTCACTGGGCAAGAGACATGAACAAAACCACTGAGGAAGACAGATGAATGGCTAACAAACATATGAAAAAGTGCTCATTGTCCCTAATCATCAGAGAAATGCAAATCAAAACCATCCTGAGATGTCAGCTAACCCCAGAAAGATTAGCCCACCTCACAGAGTCCCAAAGTTGAAGATGCTGGTGTGGATGTGGGGAGAGGGTGATACTTTTATGCTGTTGGTGAGACTACAAACTAATATAGCCTCTTTGGAAAGAAGTATGGAGAATCCTCAAATAAGTCAAATTAGAACTCCAATTAGATCCTGTAATCCGATTATTAGGAATCTACCCAGAAGAAAAAAAGTCATTTAATCATAAGGATATTTGCACTAGACTGTTTATCACAGCTCAATTTACAACCACTAAGATGTGGAAATAACAAATGTCCATCAACCCAGGAATGAGTTAACACTCTGTGGTGTATGTATACCATGGAATACTATTCAGCCATTAAAAAGATAGTGACTTTACATCTTTTGTATGAACCTGGATGGAGTTGAAACACATTCTTTTTAGTAAAGTATCATAACAATGGAAAAGCAAATATCTGACGTACTCAATACTAATATGAGGACAGCAGATGATTTAACTTATGATTCACATAAGAGAAAAACTCAATTCAATTCAAGTTTAGAGGGAGGAGGAATAAGGGAGGGAAAGAGGGGTGAAGCTGAGCAGCCAAGTGAATTAATGTGTTCCCACGTAATGGGCACCATGTAAGGGTGTATGGCACACATCTTGGGTGCAGGACACAGCTACAAGAGGGACTCTGACTAACAGATGCAGATATTGTAACCTAGTTGTTGGTACCCTCATATTAACTTGAGATAAAAAAGAAAAATAAAAAAAGTAGAGTTGAGGGGCAGTGCCTGTGGCTCAAGGAGTAAGGTTCCAGCCCCATATACTGGAGGTTGCAGGTTCAAATCCAGCCCCGGCCGAAAACTGCAAAAAAAAAAAAAGTAGAGTTGAGGAAAAAATGTGTCAAATAAATGTACTTTTTAGGAAGTAAGAGAGAAAAATTAGAGATAATTACAAGTATGAAATGATGTAACATAATTTTACATTATGTTAAACCCTGAAAGACATTGAAATATGCAAATTTGTAAATATAATTCATGCAACATGCACATATCTTATATAGCACAACAATAAAATGGACACTACTACCCTAATCAAGAATCAGAATATTGCAGTAGTATCACTCTGGATCCCTTCAGAGATAGCAATTATTTTGAATATTGTTTTCATTTTTTATGACTTTTTAAAAAATAATTTTGTGTTATGTATGTGTGTGTCTATATGTGCATATGTATGACCAAAAGTATGTTGCTTAATTTTGCTTTATTATTATTTTATTATTGGACAGTTGGGTTAGTCCAGTTCCCCCCTCTTATCCCATGCTGCTGTGAATATTGGTGTAAACATCTTCTGATATACATGTGTAAACATAAACATTTTTATAGGCGTAAAGAGTAAAGCTGTAAGATCATAGTTTATCGAAATGTTCAACTTGGATATTGAACATAAGTTAATACCATCTAATACCATAGTCAATTACCATATAATGACAAATAGTTTTTTTAAATGCTTGTTCCAGTTTACACTATCCCTGGCAATATGACACTTGACCCACATCCTCACTAGCACTTGGTATTGCTGGACTTCTTAATCTGCTCCAATCTCAATCTCTTAGTTTGTGTAAAATGATCTCACTGTGGTCTTGGTTTTCATTTTCCTGATTACTAATGGGAGTGGATATCTTTTTATATTTTTTATTACTATTACCTATTTTTTTATGAAATCAAAATTTTGTCTCATCATGTTTTGTGCTCATTTTTTTCTTCCTATTTGGTTCTTTGTCTTTTTCCTATTGATTTGAATTAAATACATATATATATAATTATTTTTAAATACAATAAAAACACTAGCAAAATATTTTGAATCCAGTAGTTTCAAAACATTATGTGACTTCTCTAAAGCAGTATGTTTTATTTACTTAAAACGATCTCCAATGAGAAAATGTTCAACTCTGGTTAAATATTGTGATCAAAGTTAGATGAAAGACTAAACCATAGATGGTGTCCCCAAAGTCGCTTGCTCTACATGGGGAAAATGGGAAGTTGGAACTAAGGGTCCCTTTATTTATAGAACATTCATTACAAAATTTTACAAAGAGGTGGCGAACATGTAGAGAAGATTTTGTAAATATTTGTAAATAGCTACCTGTCTAGGTAGTTAGAAACATGTTTATGTTTTTTAAACTCAGAATTAAGAGTGATCCTTTATTTTAAAGCTTTCAGGTGCTAATACATATGTTAGTGGGACGAGGGCAGTACTAGACTTAGCTCTGCCACTTTTATTTTATATTAGTTAATCATCATATATATTATACCTGTACTTTGAAATGTCTTCTAATATCTATCAAAGACACTTAATTCAACTTTTTAATTCAAAAGTTCAGCATGATAACTATTTAGGTGATTGCTACAGTATCTGTATGTTTGTAAGCCCTTGCCAGTAGTAAATGATTATGCCATTGTCAACGTAACATAATTTCATATAAAAGGTACTTAAACATCATTATCGTAATTATTTCAAATCCGAGTTTAAAATCCAATTGTGTCCTAACGTGATATGTCACTGTACGAGGCAAGAGCTCTATGTGAAGCATGAGCCTTTCTAGTTAGACGACTTTCTTATTACCTCTGTCATCTGTATGAGAAAGGTCACTATCTGGGGATAATTATTCCCTTCACCTTTTCTACCTGGTGAGATGGCTTGAATTCCCAAGACTGGTCCTTTTCAGAAGCTCACACTGGATCTCAGGCCCCCATGCTAAGCCTAATTTACTCATTGACTTCCTATGTTTATAGCGGCATAACAATGGCCGTGTGGTTTCTGTGCTAAATATATTCTCATGCTGCTGCTTCCTAAATAAAATAGCACAGCTTTCCTGCTGGTATCATCAGACATTTAAACCAGCGCTCCACAGGTTGGGTGAAAGTTCATCTTAAAACCAGTTTCTGAAGAATAAGGAAACTTTCCATGGGAGGAGTTCCCTGGGACACTTGCTTCTCTGTATCATCTGACAGAAACAGAATTCCCCAAAATAGCATTCAGCTGAGGTTGCTCTGAGGCTTAAATGCTAACAGTGCCTGATACGAGTTCATTAAATGCCAGCAATGAAAGAAAAAATACTGATTTTGTTTTGTTAGAATTCCTGATAAATTTGGCATAATCCATGTTTTATTAATTCATGAGGTTATACCTTATTAAGTTTTTATGTTGAGGATAATCTTGTCTTTTTAAAATAATTTTTCCCTACTTTTTTACTTGTTTTATAATCACATAATTAGCTTAATTCGATAGATAATTTGTCTCTTGTATCTGCCCTCGTACCTCAATAAATGTCATTTGGATCAAATTAACAAATGCTCATGAGGGCATCCATGTCTCACAACCACAGATTGAAGGAATATAGTTTGGTGGTAGGAACATGATCTGGATTTTTAAATCAGAATCACAACTTATAAAGCCATTACCTTTCCAGGTGGCTCGTGTTTCTGAGACTCTCAGTTTAACCACTCTCCCTCCTTAGCTGTCACCTCATTATCAGTGAGGAACTTGACCCAAGCCCACCCTCAAAAGCAAATTACCCTGTTCCAGAGGCCATATGGCCCAATGAAGAAAATAGATTGAGAAATACATGTTTAGGGGAAACCAAAGGATGTTTTCTCACCTGTGAAAAGTAGTCGCTACTAATCAGTTTCAGCCTCCTATGTTATCTCACTAAATCTGTACTACTTTGATTTATGTACAATCTTTTCTTCCTGGGAAAGAGAAATGATTTTCATACCAATTATAAATTATATAAAAATACTGTCCGTTTGGGCCCCCTCTTCAGCTGTCTTTTTTAGAGAGAAGAAAGATAAGAAATAAATTAGAGCTTCTTTTAAAATTGTGATTTCTTCTTGAGTCACAATTTCTCAGAAGAGAGAAATAAATGAAGAGGAGGAGGAAGGAAACCAAAGAGGAGGCCGGGTGGATTGCCTGAGCTCCGGAGTTTAAGACCAGCCCGAGCAAGAGTAAGACCTCCCTCTCTACTAAACAAATAAAAGTCTGAGGCAAGAGGATCTCTTGAGCCCAAGAGTTTGAGGTTGAGCTATGACACCATGGAACTCTACCAAAGGTGACAAGTGAGACTCTGTCTCAAAAAAAAAAAAGGGAAGGAGAGAGAATAGTTTGGCATTTAAAATTGATTTCATTATTCTCTTTTCCCAAGGTTTCCTGCTATAAGTCATCTAAGGAAAATTTACTCTCAATGATCAGTTTTAACAAAGAGAAACGACTCAGAAAACTAACAACAATGGAAAATGATGCTAGTCTCTGCCATAGGTTTTATTTCAGTAGGATTTGAATATTTAAAATACTTTGGCTGGCAAGCCTGGGATGCTGCTTCTGGCTCTTGATTCCTTCCTATATCCTACACTGGGCCTGTTTTCCATTCCAGAGCAAGGTTTGCTCTTCATGCTGGCTTCAAACTGTGTTTCTCTTCAGATCCAGACCTGCTTGACTTTCTCTGCTTTTGGCTGAAACTCCAAACAAAAATCTGTCTGGATATAGTTCAGAGATTCAAATGGTTGAAGGCCGTTTGCTGTGCTGTGAAGGAGCTGTGCTGTGTATTGGAGGTTTGGGTATATTCTGTCATTATCAAAAAAAATATGCCATCGTAGAAGCCCTAATTTTAAACGTAGTTTTGATTTTTACCAATATAATGCATAAACATAGTGTACGAGGCCGACCAATGCTTTATTACAGCAGCCGGGGCTACCTTCTCCTGTCTTGTTCTCTGTGGGCAACAACTTACCTCATTTACATGACATTAATATTCATTATTTCAATTATCATGACTTTATAAATCTTGTTCATTGCAGAACCAAGCAGAAAACTATGGTGCCTTTTCTCTTATACACACCATCATAGATGTATTCCTGTCTTAATTCTTTTTATTATTTGTTTGTACCATATAATTAGAACAATTTAGTTCCATATTATGTCCCATTATTAATTTTATAAAATACAGTAACTTAGAATTTTAATCAATATTCATATTACCCTATAAAAGGCCTTTGTTTACTAATTACTTTGAAGTATTTTGAGTTGGAAGCACATTGGACTTTTCTTGTGTGTGCCTTAGAGCAACATGCTAAACATCTAAAAGGACTCACTAAGCATCTTAGCTGATACAAAGGGACTGCAGGGTTGTCCCCATAGCATTCTCATCATTTTCAAATGGATGCATTCACAAATGTATAACATTCAAAGATACTTCTCTCTGCCTCTCTAACCTTCACATGTATTTACAGAAAGAGTAGACAATGTTTGCATTGTTTACTTGTAAATTACATTTAAGGAATTTAAATCAATATCATAAAGCAGTAATTCTCAAAATTTTTGATATCAGAGATCCTTTTCACTCTTAGGATTTGCTAAGGACTTCAAAGATTTATTTAGAACATTCTGGAAAACATAAATATACTTAAGCACACCGTTCCATCTGTTATTCATCTGATGATGTCATCATATCTCATTTAGACTCTGGAAAACTCCCCTGTTACCTGAGATAATAAGAGTGAAAAAGTCAAATGACAGCTTGGTTTTGTCATAAAATTTTTCTCATGACATAACTATGAATAAAAGGGTCTTGGTGTCTCTAAGGCCTCTCAAGCAACACTTCAGGAATTGTAAAACACGAAGTGGAAATAATAAGTAATATTTGTACAGCAACTTAAAGTTATACTGTGGTTTCACCATTGTTTTCTATTTGATTTCTGTAATAACACTGTGAGATTTTGACTACATCAGTTTACAGGCAAAAGATGATTATGTTCAGGGAAATTGTGTGATTGACTTAGACTTGACTAGTAAAATTAAATTCAGACCTTCTAACTTTTGTGTGATTTATTTCCCATAATATTTCCCTTCATCTTCGTCAGATGAAAAATTCTCTGTAAAACTAGGTTGGTTGAGTTAAAGCAGGTTCCGTCTCAGCATCTGGAGCACTAGGCTGATGTGAATCCAAACTGAAGTCTCTGTTTACACGTGAGTGATTTTGTGGTATCTGATTGAGTACTGGGTGATTCCTGAGAGTTGGAGGTGGTTCAAAGGTAATCTGAGGATTTAGAGAGCCTTTCTTAGATGGATCCTAGGCAGTCTGGGGAATACATCCATTATGAACCTATCATTCTGCTGCAGAATTTATGTGGACTCGTAGGCAAAATGGTTTGCAACTGAGCCTCCTACTCAAGGTCGCTGGGTGCCTAAACAGACTTATCAAGCCTTTCCCAGACTGAGCTGTTGCCCCCAGCACTAGGCTGAAATGGCCAACAGCCAGGAGCAAAAATATCAAATACCATTTGCCTGGGAGCTGGCCCTAGTGTATTTATTTCTTTGGAGGACTGCACTTTCTATACTGTCTTTAAGCTTTAACCTTTGTGCAAATCAAAATGACAGCACCTGTACACCCCGTGAATCAAAAGGGGCAGGGTCAAAGGCCATTCTTTTTCTCTTCTGCTGCTCAGGGCTTTGATTCTTTAAGTATTAAACATGAAGGAAATGTGGATCACAGGTATAAAGGACATAAATATGTGCTGGGTAAGAAACTATAAATAACAATGTTAAATGTTCTTTGAAATGAATGAAAAGGAAGGATGCATTTGTAGAGTTGGTATAAAAACTCTTTGATGATCTTCTTTGCTCTGCAGTAAACTGATCTAGTTAGATGAAATGAAATGTATGCTTTATTGAAATAAAAATGGTAATATTTTCTAACCTATGACTATCATGTTTTACCTATCTGATAAAAATAAAGCAAAATGAGTAACCCCCGCCCCGCCCCACAAAGCTCTCCTGCGTTGCCTGGGAAGAGGAAGTCCCCATTCCTTCACTTGGCATTTACGGGCTTTGACGGTCTTGGGCCAAACTCAAAACCACCTTTTCTCCTTGCTCTCCCCTTACCAAACAGTCCCCCCCACCACCTTAAACCAGGCCGGTTTCTGCATCTCCCTCCACCCCAATTCCCACCTCTGTACTTTGTTCCCTCAGTTTGGAATATGCTTCCCTCATTCCCTTTCCTCAGATTTCTACCCATTTGTCAAGCCATTCTTTTCCAGTCCCATGCACAACAATCTCTTCTTCCTCCAACTTCTAGGGTAGGAATTGCCAAACTTTTTTTTATCAAGATAGCAAGTATTTTAAGCTTGGGGAACCACACACCCCTGTCACAACTACACAATTCTGCTATTGTACAACAGAAGCAGCCACGGACAATTCTTTACCCACAAATAACTTGTAATAATTATTGACAAGTAGTTTACCAACCTTTATTCTAGAGCACGTATTATTTTCTTACAACATTTATCCTTATTCCACATAGATTCAGGTATATTAAATATGGGTACGTATTCAGACATTTACATATTTGTGATTAACTTAAACATCTTTTACGTCAAGGAAAACACTTGGTCCCTCTTTATTTCCATTATGTTGCCTTTTTGTTGAAACACTAATTCATGACCTTGTGTTTATGTGTTGATTTTTTTTCTAGCCCAGGCATCAGCTCATGCTGACATAGTGTATTACCTCTTTATGTTAAGATATACAAGATGTATTTTAAAACAGATCAGGATAATTGCTTTAAAGTGTATCCTAAGCAAAAAGATTTTATGACTTATTTGCCGACAGAATGGTTGTGATAAGGCCTCTTGCTTAGCCTGCCAACATAGCACTCAGTTCTCAGGAGAAAAAAGTACCCTCAGTTGGCCTCCTGAAGAAAGCCTGTTGCGTTTTACCATTTAATAAAATAGAGTACACAGTGTAATTTCTACAATGTCAAACTTCAAGGAATACTTTATAACAATAATGTTTCTATTTACAGCATGCCACTAAGGAAGGGACAATAAAATGTCGAGTTTGACAATAGGCACTGATTGATATTAAGGTCAGAAGGGGAAATATTAGTATTTCTATTCTCAGCATTGTATGAAGTACAGTCAGCAGGCACAGGAGAGAACGGAGTGCAGTCAACTTTGGATTCTTTTCAAAATTCAAGGCTTTGGAAAGGACAGTAGTCTCAATGTTATATTTGTCCAAGAAAAACTCGAGTGTAAAAGCAGAAACAATTAAAAACTACATGTTTCTGGGTTTTTATTTTTTTTATATTAGCCTAGAAAAATTCTGATAAATGTAGTTCAGTCATCGGTTTTTAACCATGAAGTGTTGGAACCATCTCTTTAGATATGTTAGCAGCTGTTCATGGCAAATACCACTCCCACCTTTTCTGGTGACATAGAAGGAGTTGGTGAAGATTAATTATAAGCCATGGGGTCTGTAGAACTGATGAGGGGGGAAAGCCATCCCAGGTGACACAAGAAGATTCTCAGCCCAGATGCCTCATCTTGGAATATGAATTAGCCTGGTTCACTGGTAGCAAAGAATGGTTATGCTGATCAGAGAGCAGAGTCTGATACGTGTCAACTGCTTCCCTTTATCATAAAGTAACACGGAGCTAAGTATAGAAATAAGTGGTTCTTTTACCAGCGTGTGGGTTAAATGCTCAACTTCATGTAGGCATTTATTACATTCCGCATTCTTCACACATCAGCGAAGGCATAGAATTGCTGAAAGTATATTTCCCACTCACACCCTCTGACAAGGTGTTGCTTTCAAAAAGCAAAGCAGTGAGAGGATGAGCCCCGCCCAGAGAGGCAGGCAGAGCTTGAGACTGAGAGTTAGGGCTTTCCTGACAGATGCGCCACGGGATCATCCTCTGGGGAGGTGGGAGGACCGAGTGGTTTAATGCTGGCTGGTGTGGATGACGTTACCTGTGTTACCATCTAGGGAACATCCAGAGTCATTGAAATAGCTTCACCTCTCACCCCCACGCAAGGGAGTGACATGCCAGTGGAAGCCAACTCACAGGAACAAAAAGTACTGAAATCAGTCACAAGCAGCCACACACTCTAGAAAACCAGACCGACCCAGAGAGCTGGAGCTGTGTGGAAGAGCTTCAGCACTCTCCATGTGGAGACGCAGAGGCTGACAGCTGGCTTTGTTTTTCCACTGCTGGCTGTTGGGCTCCAGCTCTTTACGGGGCAGGGGGGGAGGGGGGGAAGACAGTGCAGGAGAGACGTTGCCCTGTGCACCTGCAGCACGGATCCGGGCTGAATGATTCTGTGATCACGATTTTCTAAGGTGCTACAGAGGAAGATGACAGAGTGTTTTGAAAGTGTACTGTAAGGAGAACTGAACTGACCCAGTTTGGAGTGGGGTTTGGGGCAGGACAATTTTCTTACAGCAGTGACATTTAAGTTGCAAACAGAAGGATGACTGGAGTTAGACTGAGTTGCCCATGGGAGGAAGGGGCAGGTGTTTCAGAGATGGGGGACACTGTGGAAGTTTCAGAAGAGTGTGCTAAAGTTCTGGATCTACAAAACTACTAGTTTGGCTTGAAGTTGGATTAGGCTAAGTCATATTACTTCTTTTTCCTGAGGAAAGAATAACACACCTGAATGTCTCACATTATTCAAATGAAATTGGATATTCCCAGCTCTGCTCAGTATAAAGCCAAAGGCTCTTCTCTCCCCAACTTTGGCATTTCTAGTTATCACTGCTTTTGTCAATCTCAGTTTTATAATTATTACTATAATTAGATGATATGTTAAGTTTCTGAAATGTTTTTATCTATTTTACATATAGGATATCATTTAGTTCTTATAACTAATATGAACAAGAATCATAGTGTCTGAGATCCTTCTCGAGGGGGATGGAGGCATTGGCATGAATTTTACAGTTTTTGTATTAGACCAACCCAGTGTTTACAATGAAAATCAGACAGGTGTTAACAGAAATCATGTTTGATTTCTCAATATAACCACAGGAGGTTTCCTTTTGTAATATTTCTTGGCAGTTGTAAAGCAACCATAACAATAAAAACCATCTCTTTTACACTGAATAGCAGCATTACATAGATATTTTAAGAAATTTCATTAACTCATCCTTTTTCTTGTATGCAACTAAAATACAAGACCATCTAAGGAACAGAAAGGAGGAACACATGAGAAAATCATTTTTTCTTGGAGGGAGGCATGTAGACTGGTCGCCACTTCAGATTCCTTTAGCTCTGGGTTTCTAGGCTATAAGAATATTTATGTTTGAAGAAATAGGAGCTGGTTTGCATATCTCTGCACATAGTTTAGCAGCGCTGTGGGGATGATTTAGGATTATTGATTTACTAGCAGAATATATTAATCTACTAACAGTGGTATTGGAAGAATTTGTGAATGAAAAATCATGCAAAATGAAAAACAAAGCATGGAAGAATCTACTTTAGCTGTGTCACCGATGATGTATTGTGGCCCTACTTTGATACATGACTATAATAAAGCATTGCCATTCAATTAGAGTAAATTAACTTTAAAATTAATACTGTGCCTATGCTCGATTCCATCTAAAGGGCTGGAGAAAGGGAAAGGAATTTTCAACCATTCACTATGCATTAGCCCTGGTGACAGAATATAAATCATAGTAAGTCATGGGCCTCTGCCCAGTTCTGATCTCTGTGTGGTGCATGTCAATGTCAAACTTAAAAAATGTGCACTTTGGTTAGAGCGGCATGCATTTGGTAATTGGATAGAAGTGAATGGATGAATTGGAGGTTAAAATCTGGCCCTCTGGAAGTGTTTTGACACTTTACCCAGGAGCCTGCATTTAGTAACAGTAATAGGGTCCCTAAATTTTGATTTTGGCTGGCTTCCCGATGCTATAGAAAGCTTTACAAGGAGTGACGAAGGAAGTGCATTAGTGAAAGGTATTAAAAAATTATTTGTGACATCTCTAGCACAAGGAGAAAATTCAGATGGTTGAAAAAAGAGTATAAATCAGTCAATAGGAATATTCCTTTTAATCTTTTCTTTCATACTCAGTATTTATTTCTTTCCATTTTTAGTCTGACAATACATCAGGAATTCTATTATTTCAAAGAAAATCTATTGTGTGGACCTTAGTGTCACTGTTTCTTAAAATTTGCTCATTAATTGATGAATAGAGCAAATTGTGGAAGTAACGTGCACATATGTGATTGTATGTGCAGAAGGAATACTTAACTTGAAAGAGAAGGAGCAAAAGGAATTAACATCTTGTAACTTGCTACCATGTATCAGGCACTCTGTTAGTCACTTTGCCTAATTTAGAAAATAGTGTTTATAAAGTATTTGACATTGTTTCATACTGATATACGATAATATTTTTATTTTAGTAGTGTGATCTTTCAAGACTAATTAATTAAGCTATTACACTGGGCATTATGGCAGGTGCTATAGTCCAAGCTACTTGGGAGGCTGAGGCAAGAGAATCACTTAAGCCCAAGAGTTTGAGGTCGCTCTGAGCTGTGATGCCACAGAACTCTACCAAGGGCAACATAGTAAGACTCTGTCTCAAAAAAAAAAAAAAAAAAAAACAAGAAAAAAGATATTACCGTGCTGATCAACTTATTTGTGAAGGGTGAGATCAGGGCAAAAAAATATATAGTAGAACCTCCATTGTTGACCATCTCCCTATACTGACCACCTTCTTAAGTTGACCTAATTTTCACAGACCGGACATGCACCACATGTGTTACCAGAACAGTAGGCCTGGTTCCTTATGTTGACCACCTCTGTATGTTGAGAGTTTGTTACAGTACAATTTGGGTGGTCAACTTACAGAGGTTCCACTTTATATTGGGCATAATAGGGATTCCCTGTGTCACTGCAGCTTGTTCTGCTTTTGCAGTGCGTCAAGTTGTGTGAGGGAAAGAGCAGGTGTCTGTGTTGTACATACAAGTAACCTGTATACAGTGAATACTGCACACACATACACCTGCATTTTGGAGTCTGTCCTGAAGCATTAACATTGGTTAACATTTTTATTTGCTTTCTTCAATTTGATAGTCTTCATTCTTTTTTGGCCTTTTGTGTGCAGAATCCTCAAAACACACAAGTCTTTGGCAAAAATGTTGAGAAAAACACATAAACTCATTCATCGACTAGGACTGAACATCATCTTGAATGAGGTCCACTCTGGGAATGGATTCGAAGGAGGGGATAGGTGGTCTGCAGATAGAAATAGAGGGGACCACAAGAAATAAATAGCAACATGGAGAAGGAAATAGCAATCATTAATTAGAGTTGAATGGAATGGAGGCTGGACGCACTGCAGTATACAAGTGGAAAGGAAAAATAGGGGGAGGCCTTTAAAGTCAAAGAAAAGTGGCAGAGCCAAAGCACTGGAGTGGGGGGGAGGGAGAGAAGGAAAGGCTCCCTTCAAAGGTGGTGCTTATTTCTGGGTTAGTTATTCATTTCATGACTGAAAGAACTTCACCTGTGGCCAAGTCAGAATTATACCAATTAGAAGTAAAATAATCTGGAAAAGTTCAAAATGAGTGTTGCTGGTGCTTGGGGACAGTTCAGATGTGCATCTATAACACATTTTAAAATAATGAATGTGGGCTGACTCTCCTAAGAGTCCAATTTAATAAATTAGAGCAGAGATGGATAAAGCCAGCTTTTGTATAAAATGGCCCCTGGGTCAGCAGGTTCTATAGTAACTGGGTTGATTATTAGCATATTTGAAAATAGAACATGCATTGCAATCATTAAAAAAAAAATGGTGAGTTGAGTTCATTCAGCCAAGAAATATGTATCGAATGCCTTCCAGGTGCCAGATATGGGATCTGTTGATGAAGAGGAGAGTCTGAACCCTCAGATATCTTGCAATTGCAGAGTTCACTGATGGCATTGTCCAGGAGAGAGGCTGTCAGCGATGCCGTTCTCCATTGCCCAGAACATTTTTCCTTTGATGATGGGAAGGGGAAGATACTTGTCTATTATTAAAGAATTGAATCATCTAACTAATGTCCCCCCTTTTTTCTGAGTCCATGATAGCCTTACAAGTTTCTGATCATAATTTGGATTTTCAGAAGTATTTGCCTATTAGGGAAGAATGCCTGAGTGAAGCAAATATGAGGGCTGCGGCCTTTGTGATGTTCATATTTCTCTATTTAAATATGACAGTAGCATTCTGTGTTCCACATCAGTCTACCAAGAGTCCATCTTGAATCGCTTCTCAAGCTTCTTAAGCCTTGAAAGTTGGGGCCAGATCCTGAACTATCGCTCCATTCTAAGTCCTGAGTAATCACCAGCTGGGCTCATTGGTGACATCCAGTATCTATATTAGCTGTTCTTATTTTGTCTTAAAATTCATGGAAGGATTAGGTCTTATTTGATTCCTCCAAATGATACTGAACGTAGATCTGTAAGATAATCACTTTCAAAGCAGTGATAGAACAGGCGACTTCTTTTCTTGTTTTCTTATCGTGGTTCCCTTGTGTTGTTTCTTGATCCCATTGCAGACATCTCCTGCCTCAGGTTTGCCTGACAAAGAGCCAGTGATCCTCTTAGGCGACATCTTCCACTGCTCAGGGGACGGGGCAGGTTCATGAAGCATTAATTTGCTTTTGACATCTGGTTCTTATCCATCTACTTGAAGTCTGCTGTTATTATTGATTACTGGCAAAGCCACCCTCAGGCTATTTTTTTTTTTTAAAGTCAACCTAAAGTTACTTCCACTTTTCTAAAGAGATCTTAAGTTGAACAGCAAATAATTATTCTTCAGCAAAGTAAGTTATTTCTTGGTATCAGCATTTTTCTTTTCTTAGTTTTATAAATCCTTCACCACAAGATACTTCAAAAGATTTCTGGCTGGTGACTAATAATCTATTTTTACCCTTGTCCTTGCAGATCTCAGTGGTGTTCTGGTTTTCATGCCCCGAGTGGTGTGCCACAGTGGGCCAGGTTGAAGAGATCAGTATTAACGCTATACTTTTTTCATCCAAAATCAAAATGGGGAAGTGAATAGTTTTCCGTGAGATGGCAAACGTACTTGGGTACATCTGATCATTTCTGTAGGCTTTTTAAAAATAGTGACATTGTAGGGTTACTATTTAAAACTCTTTATGTTTTCTTTTTCAAACTCGATTTAGCAGTATAACCCTGTTTTCAGATAAAATATGGGGCATCTGAGATAGTAAACTGATAAAATTAGAGATACTCTAGACATTGCCTGGATGCACATGTGAGTTGGGTGGAGTCCCGGCTTAGAACTCCATAAAAACACATTTTCAAATTCTAGAGGTTAGAATTCAAGTGTCAAACTTTACTGATGAAGAAGACAAGGAGAAATAGTATATTGTTTTGCCATATGTAGGGCCAGGCGTGGGTAGTTCATGCCTGTAATCCTAGCACTCTGGGAGGCCAAGGTGGGTGGATTGCTTGAGCTCAGGAATTCAAGACCAGCCTGAGTAGGAGCGAGCCCCCATGTCTAATAATAGCTGGGCATTGTGGCAAGTGCCTGTAGTCCCAACTACTCAGGAGGCTGAGGCAAGAGGATCACCTAAGCCCAAGAGTTTGAGGTAGCTGTGAGCTATGACGCCATGGCACTTTACCCAGGGCAACAAAGTGAGACTCTGTTTCAAAAAAAGATACAAAAAAGAAGCAGAAACAGCATGTTGTTTTGCCATATGTAGATGGAAGAGCACTTTGAAAAGTCCACCAAGGCAAATAGGATATTAGTAACCAAGGCTAGAACAGGCCTAGGAGCCATAGCAAATGGTAGCTGAGCAAGCCATTTGGTGGCAGGGACATTAAGAATGATGACCCGCTTTTCTAGAATTAGAGTATAAATGTTTTAACACAATAACTAAGTAAATGACACAAAGTCTATGTTAACCAGTTTGGTGAAAATATTTCAAATTGTATATGAAAACACTACACTGTACCCTATGTTTGCCTTAATGTATACAGCTATCATTTAATAATAATAAATATATATATAAGAATGATGACCTGATACTGCCTTAATGGGACTGCTAGTTATAAATGGCAGAGGAATAGCAGAATCAGATTAAAAGGCTTTCAGGGGATGTTAAAATTCTATTAAAATACAAATGATTCTTTCCAAGTAAAAGAACCTGGGATATCAGGACTCCAAAGATAGTGACAAGGTTTAATTTAGTTTATTTATCCTCTTTCATGGGCCAGATACACTGCTAGGTACTTGTGTGTTATAATATGAGGTGTGATGAAAATAACGCTGAAGCTAAAAACCAAAACCAGATATTTTATGCCTCATAAATATACCAGATGGAAATTGCCATCACTGTGTTACCTACTAATCTGGGGACAATGAGACGTAGTGACTGATTTCATATATGTATAGGGTGGCTGTAAAGTTCATGTGCAATTTGAAATTGCACACCGTTTTTTATGTATATATATTATAAATTGGAATTTTTTCTTATCATTTGGAATAGTGGTCATTTTTTTATGAGCAGTATTAGTAGAGAGTTTGGAATGTGCTTGCAGAGACCAATAAATTCTATTTAAATATCCTAATTGTCTCTTAGATTTACTACACACGTTAGTGCCCACTACATCATATCATGGGATGTTTAATGCCAGGTTCCGAGGCTCACTCATTGCCAAGTGACCATGTGCTTCCAGCCATAAGGATGTGACTCTGGATGATACTTGGCTCATCTTCTGCTGCTGCCCCCGTCTGTGATGTTCTCAAAGCAGATCTCTTTCTCTGCCCCTTAAATTCCTCTCAAGTTACCATCTTATCTCGTTTCTCACCATCAAAATTCCAGAAAGAATAGGTTTTTTATCTCTCAGAATTTACTTTGCAGCTCACAGCTTTTTTCTGCCCCCTCTGCTGGCTAAGGCACCCACACAGGGCCAGTCTCAGCCTCGGGGACCTGTTGAGCGCCAGCTCTGGGGCTTGTTGTCACCTTCTGTGTGGCTGCATGTCTGATCTTGGCTTGTCTTGGTCCATGGCAGTATTTTGCTATAACAAAATACCACAGACTGGGTAGATTATAAACAACAGGCTGAGAAGTACCAGACCAAGGGGCTTGCAGATCCAGGGTCCTGGGAGGACCATCTTCTGGTTCATAGAGCGTCTGCCTGCTGCGCCCTCACGCGGTGAAAGGCTGAGTTTTCCATCCAGGAATCAGTTTCCCAAGGTCCACCTCCTGCTACCATCACTCTGGGGATTCTGGTTCAGCATGAGAATGCTTAGGAGACGCAAACATTCAGACCATGGCGGGGCTGTCTGTCTTTGTGCCCCTCTCTCCACCTGCTCTTCCTTCCCTTTCTTTGGCTATTTCCTTTCAGTCTCTTTCATGGGCTTTTTTTCCCTGTGTGCATTTGTACCCCATGAATGCAGGTCCAAATCTTTCATTTCTATTAACCTTCACCTAAGTTTGCAACTCACGCCTCTTACCTGGCTTATGCGATAGACTCCTAACCTGCTCATAGGTTATTGGGCATAAGCCTTGGCTGCCGGGCCCGCTTCGTCCTGTATGGGCAGAGTAGCCGTGCATTGTGACTAGCCTGCTCCTGCACTGGGTTGCTTAAAACATTCATTGCCCAATGGAAAAAAAGGAAAAGTCCTTGCCATGGCACATGAACCACCTCAGAAGCTGGGCTCCCATTTTCTGTTCCTGCCTTAACATCCTTCTACTCCCTTCTCCCTACACCAGCTGGACTGGCCAGTTCTGAACTCATGTTCCTGCCCTCGTGCTGCCCTCCTCCTAGGGGTGTCTAACTTCATTTCCTTCCTGTGCACATCGGAAGGAAACAAATTGTCTTGGGGCACAGACTAAATACATGAACACTAACAAAAGCTGATGAGCAAAAAATAAAGAGGAAAAAATGGGGCCTGTGCATAGTTTTGCAACGTCCAACACCACAGATAAGCAGAACAGTCCTCAAATAGTCCCCGTGTGGCCCACAGGCTTCAGGTGGACCCCTGAATGGTGCTTAATCCCTCTGCACCCTTTTCTTACTGGCATAAGAAGGATAACAGTAGCGTCTGTGTTAAAGGAAGATCGTGGGGGTCAAAGGAAGCCAGGCCGTGTAACTGCGTTATTTCCTATCAGCACCGTAAGAGTAAGATGACCTCTACAGGTTCACATGGTTCCTGTTGTTAGATCGCTTTGGGGAGGGCATGGGGGATTTGTAGAGCATTCTCAGGAAACCAATGAAGATAATTAAAAGTTTGGAAAATTAGAATCATGAAGAACAGGAAAAGGAGCAATTATTCAGCCCCGAGAAGAAAAGGCCTGAGGGGAGATATAAGAAAGAAAAATTATTTCCTAGAGGATAAACTCCGACTATCCTCCATTAATATTGAGAAGAAAACACCACAAGCATGTAGGATTTATGTTTGCTCCGAGGAACGTTTCCCACAGAGGGGAATTGGCTATCTAGAATCGTTTATTCATGAAATCCCCCAAATTTGCTCATCTACACATCCCAAAAGATAAATTTGCTTCTGTTGGTATGAGGAGGCCTGCATGTAGGGAGTGAAGTCGGTGGTTTCTTGCAGTCCTCTCCCCCTTCTCCCCGACCGGGCAGGAGGTCCTGCTGTCACTCTGCCCCCATTCATCTCTCTGAGTGTCCCTCTGGGGCCTCTGTCCCTTTGTCTCTGTAATCTGTCCCTCTGTTTATCTTTCTTTTTGTTCTCTTCCCTCTCTCTCACTATCTTGGGCAGCTCTTGTTCATTTGAGCCTCCATCTCCCCGGCCCCGGGTAAGCAGTATAAGTGAAAGGTTTTCAGACATGGTCTACATACAGAGAGGCTACTTTTATTTGGTCTCGAGTTCCTTGTCTTTATTGATTGGCATCGCAGTATTTTGGATTGCAGGAAAGTTTCGATATCTGTAATGAGTTAACGAGTGAGACATTTTTATGATCACCTGCTTCATGTTATTTTACGAGATCTTCGCATGGTAATAGTTTCTCAGCACAACTCTGTGTCTTTTCCGTTAGAGAAGAAATTTTCCTATAATTCGTGGACAGCACATTTTACCAGCTGACTGTGAAGCTCCTTCATTATATGATATTAGAAGTCCCGGGTAAGAGGATTAATCAGCCCCACAGCTCTGAGGAGCAGGGAGCACCACCAAATGCCCTGTTTAATGTTGAGCTACATTTTCAGTTTGTTTTTTTTTTAACCACTGCATTTAAGAGGTTGTAGTTGTTTCTTATATTATCTTTTTTTGTGATGTTGGTGGCAATCTTCTTAGTCTTTCATTGACCTCATATTTCTCCTCTGTGATTTTTTTTTTCTCTTTTTCTCATTCCTTTTTATTTTTCACCCTTTTGGGCTCTGAGACAGGCTCCTCGTGGACACAGCCTCCTCTCGCGTCCTGTAACTTGGCGTGGTGACGGATCCCAGCACTTGCTACTAGAATCCACACAGCGATGAGGTGACAAATGTTCAACTGGTATCATTTGTGGGAAGTCATGTGGCTGAATCGATACAATCATTTTTCTTTTCTCCTGAGCAGTTACGATATCTCTTCTTTGACTTTTTATCTTGTTAGACTTCACTAGATTGTTTCCCCTCAAGCCCTTTAGAAGATACAGGTAATTGAATTTTGTTCCTTTTTTCTTCTCTACTTCTCATGTCATAGTGGAGGGGAACTATCAAATATTGACTATCACAATTTCACTGTGATCCCGTGAAGTAAATTTTACAGCATAAAGTCTAGTAAGAAGAGTGAAATTGGCACCTCTAGGAAGTCAGAGCAATGAGAGGAGCAGGGGCTGCGGTATGCAAGAGAGGGGCTTAAAAGCCTGTGCATGGCCGCTCTTTCCTACCCTTCCCACAGGGGTTGGTACACAGAAGCTGTCCTGGGAAACCTATGTGGAACTAAGCATAAACATGGCTGCTGTAAAGTAGAGTCACCAGTTAGTATATCACTTTACAGCAGTATAAGGCCGCTTAAATTATAGTTTGGGTTCCCTACCTCCCTTTATCTTTCTGTCCCTTCCTCTTTTTATCTCTTCATTCCTCCTTTCACACACACACGCACACACACACACAAAGCTATGTGATGTGTGTGTGTGTATGTATGTATATATATATATATATATATATATATATAATTTTTTTTAATTTTTGCTTTGTAAATGACAGAAGCTTATTTTGCACAGTTCTAGAGGCTGGGAACTCCAAGATCAAGTTTCGGATAGATTCAGTGCCCCGTAAGGGTCTGCTTCCTGGTTCATAAATGGCCATCTCACTGTGTCTTCATGTAGTTGAAAGTTTTAGGGAGCTCTCTGGATCCTATCTTCTAGGGTACTAATCTTACTCTTGAGGTCTCCACCCTCATGACCTAATCACCTCCCAAAGACTCTCCTTCTAAATGCCATCTCTTTAAGGATTAGGTTTCAACATATGAATTGGAGGTGGGGGAAGGGACACAAAGGTCCCTTCAATTGAGGCTGCCATTCATTCCTACATTTACTCAACAAATATTTGATGAGTACCTAACTCAAGAAAAAGCAAGGTGGGCATTGCACAGTAGAATGAGACTAGGGTCCTACCTTGAAGGAATTTACAATCTCTGAGATGAATAGGGACTATTTCTTTACACTGTGCCAGACACTGTTCTGAGCATTTCGTACGTATTAGTATTTTAGGTCTTACAGAGTACATACTATTGCTGCAATTCTCATTATACAAACGGGAAGGCAGGAGCAATGCGGGACTGACGCTCAGTCTCTGGGACAAGTCTCAGAGAGGACATTGCACGCTCACTGCATCCTCTGTGCAGTGGGTCTGGTAAGGGGCAGGCAGGAGGGCAGAGACTCAAAGGTGAGAGTGTGTGAGACTGGTCTAGTCAGAGGCCATACGTGGACAGCGCTAGGGGAAGAGGAGGTAAGCCAGCCTGGCACAGAGCTGGTGCTTTATAAAGATCTGTTACTGATGAGGTTCCACAGATCTTACACAGTGAGATGGCCATTTATGAACCAGGAAGCAGGCCCTTGGCAGCTACATAGCTCTTTACTTCTGCCCCTCCCCTGCTCTCTACCAGAGGAAGGATGAGACCCCAGAACTAGGGACTCATCAGTTTAATATACAGGATACTGCAGTGGATACTCAGGAGGAGATGTGGAGAGTGAGGGTGAAGGTCAGAGGGGACAGTTGCAGAGATTCCACGCCCTTCCTGGGCTCACCATGGTGTGGTCAGCTGTCTGGAAGTTCCTATTTTTTTTTTTTTAACAGCTATCTTGAGGACAAACAATCTGTTCAACCAAAATGATAGCAAGTTTAAATGTTTTCAATTAACTATTGTTTAGTTTTTCTTTTCTGTCATAATATACATTGAATACCTACCATTTGGTTGCTTGGTGAGTTACTAAATTACCTTATTAATTGAGTCCTTTAAGTTTCACAAAGGCCCCATGACTGGAATTATTGTTAAGTTTACCTTTATTTATTTCTTCTCCAGTGGTTTCCCTTTACATAGAGCTGAGTTTCTGACATTTATATGTTTTCTTCTCTCTGAAAAGCTTCTTTAACATTTCTTTCAAGGTAGGTCTATTGGCAATAAATTCCTTCAATTTTATTTGTCTGAGAATGTCTTTATTTTTCCTTCACATATAAAAGATAATTTCACAGTGTATAGAACTGTAGATAAGTGGGATTATTTTTGGTCAACTTTTTTAATATTTCTTTTTTTTTATTAAACCATAGCTGTGTACATTAATGCAATCATGGGGTACAGTGTGGTGTTTTCATATACAATTTGAAATATTTTCATCAAACTGGTTAACTTAGCCTTCATGTCATTTTCTTAGTTATTGTGTTAAGACGTTTATATTCTACTCTTAGAAAGATTCACTGTACCCTTGTAAGATAAACCATAGAAGTGGTCCCTCCAATCATCCTCCCTCCGCCCATCTCCCCTCCCCTTTCCTTCCCCCCACCCCCTATTCTCAGGCTATAATTAGGTTATAGCTTTCATATGAAAGCTATAAATTAGTTTCATAATAGGGCTGTGTACATTGGATACTTTTTCTTCTATAATATTTCAATTCATTCTCTTCTTGTGGGGTTTCTGAGGAGAAATCTGGAATTCTTATCTTTGTTTCTCTATTGGTAAGGTATTCTTTCTCTTTGCTTACATTTCTCATCTATTCATGCATATT
>CAUYQV010104278.1:0-45292 GCA_963574575.1 Galagoides demidoff | reverse complement strand
GGTTATAGCTTTCATATAAAAGGTATAAATTAGTTTCATAATAGGGGTGTGTACATTGGATACTTTTTCCTCCATTCTTGTGATACTTTGCTCAGAAGAACATTCTCCAGCTCCATCCATGTGAACATGAAGGACATAAAGCCTCCATCCTTCTTAATGGCTGCGTAGTATTCCATGTTGTACATATACCACAGTTTGCTGATCCATTCATGGATCGATGGGCACTTGGACTTCTTCCATGACCTGGCAATTATGAATTGGGCTGCAATGAACATTCTGATACAAAGATCTTTGTTGTGATGCGATTTTTGGTCATCTGGGAATATACCTAATAAAGGAATTGCAGGGTCAAATGGCAGGTCTATTTTTAGTTCTCTAAGTGTTCTCCAGATGTCTTTCCAAAGGAACGTATTAGTTTACATTCCCACCAGCAGTGTAGGAGTGTTCCCTTTTCTCTACATCCCCACCAGCATCTCTGGTTTTGGAATTTTGTGATATGGGCTAATCTTACTGGAGTTAGGTGATATCTCAAAGTAGTTTTGATTTGCATTTCTCTGATGATTAAATATGATGAGCATTTTTTCATATATCTGTATGACATGCACCTATCCTCTTTAAAACTGATGCTTTCTCCATGCCTACATATTTAAGTTAGCCCAAGGGCCAGATAATAATGCATAATTGTTTTTGGAGAATTAGTCTAGCATCAACAAGGCTAACTTATAAATTTGCATAGCAAGTTGATATTTAAAAGCTTCTAGGAAAGGGAAATTGTATTAGATGGCTTTAAAACACAAGGAATATTTGAAAGGCTGAATGTAATTTCCTTGAAATAAAAGGTGAAATAGTTTTTATGTGCTGAGATGAACTGATAAAAAGAAGACTAGAGGATGTTGAATGGGATTGGGCAAGGGTGGGTAGGCAGTGTGCTAGTCCACCTGTTTTGGCCACCTGGTTCGAAAAGCATATGTCTAGGCTGTAGAAGATTTACATCTCAAAAATCAGAGAAAAAAATTACAACGGAGAGTTTTTTAAAGTGAGTACTCTAAGAAAAGGGAGGCATTCAGGGGTCTCTAATCATAAAGCAATATATCTGAAGATTTTATCTCAAGCTGAGGAATACTTCAAGGCCATGTTGACTATCTGAAGGTTATGGCTTTAATATCTTAGAATGCTTTCCAAGGGAAGAGAATCCACTCTGTATCACCTTCTTTTGTCTTTGACCAATCATTTGTCATAAAGGAGAGTAGGAAAAAAAAAAAAGCAACAGGATGTACATCTTGCAATATCTATACTGATAGTTCTTTTGCTAATTAGGACATGGTATTGCCTGATCATGGGTAAAATAGATGTTTGCTAGAAAGCAATTTTTCCTTCTCTTATCAAATGTATATACCTTGTAGTCAGCATCACAAACATTGAGGGTCTTCCATAGCTTAATAATCCTTCGCTAAAAATAATTCTAACTCTTAAAACACCCTGGAAATGGATTGTTATACCCACATTCTGTATAAGGACAATAAGGTTTGAAAAGTGCTCAGTAGCATTAGTGATACAGATGCTATCAATCATCTCATACCAGAGATTTTAATCCATTGTGAGTTTTTGAACAAAACTATATTCTAAGTAGCAGAACTATTTCTTTTTCTTTTTTTTTTCTTTATTGAAACTGGTTAGCTACCATTTTCTATGTTTACAAGGAGACTTAACTGGAGGATGGATGAATAGATAGATAGATAAAAATGTTCTCCTATCTCACGGATAGGTAGATGATTTCATTTGTTTAATCAAAAGTTGTATTTTCAATAGAAGCTAAAAAACAAAAGGTAAAATATTTACAAATAAACTTAATGGGCAAAATTGTTATAAGGAAAATTATAAAACTCTCCTGAAAGACAGAAAAATAGAGTTGAATAAATGATAAGACATTCCTTATGTCTTAATGTTTGGTTGGGACACCGCTAAGTTAACAAGATGTTAGCTCTCTATGAGTGAACTTATATGTGAAGCAAACTTGGTAGAAAAACTTAGGGGCTTTTTTATGGCACTAGAAGAGTTTCACCACCATGATAGCCCCCAAACAAATAAATAACCCATTCAAAACAAAATCCCCCCAAAACAAAACAAACAAAAAAATCATTCCCTGGCTCTACCTCATAAAACCAAAAACAAGTCATACAAGCAAATTATAAAACTGCTGTTATTAAAAGTGGCTGAAACACATAAATACAGACTAAAGTTCAGGTTAGAAAGTTCAGAAATGACCAAACTAATCATAGAAATCTAGTATCTGAGAAAGGGAGAATAATGAATCTGTGGAGTAAAGTTTGTTTATCTGTTTCTTTGTTATAATAAATGATGTTGGTTTAAATATTTGGCTATTACAAAAAAAAAAAAACTAAATCAATCCTTCAAAACATAAGCACTACAAATGGATCAGAGATCTAAATATTTAAAAAAAGAAAGAATTTAAGCATTTTAAGAAAACTAAAGTGAAATTTTTAAGCTGCATATAGGGAAAAGCTTTATAACTATGAATAAATTACAGATATAATAAAAGTAAAGATTCATACATTTAACAAGTTAAAAAAAAATCCCCCCAATCCCCAAATCCTAAGCAAAGTAAAAGACAGATTACAGCAAATGGAAGGAAACATTTGTCACATATAACATAGGTAAAGAGCTAATACCCCTAACATATGAAAAATGTTTACCAATTGAGGAAAGAAAGTGCAAGAATACTATTTAAAAATGAATAAAAGAAAAGAAAAAGAATTCACAAACATATATATAAACAACCTGAAACATATAAAGGATAATCAATTTTATTTATAATAATAAAAATACAAAATAAAATATGTAATTTCTCATCTATAGGACAGGCAAAATTTTAAATATGTTTTGGAAAGACTGCAGGGAAAGAATTGCTGTCATACTTATATTGCTAGTGAGAATACAACATGATCCAACTTCAGCAGAGGGGAATTTGGCAATATGTAAGAAAAGTCCATATATGTTTACTCTCCAATACAGCAATTCCACTCCTAAGAAAGCACTCTGAAGATTCACCACCAATATCATTAAAATTAATATGGGCAAGTTTATTCATGGTAGCATTTATTATAATTGAAAAATATCAGAAGCTACCTAAATATCCAAGGATAAGAAAACAGTTAAACAACAACGGCATGTCCACATGATGGCATAGTATGATGCTGTTAAAAAAGAAAAAGGAAAAAACTAGAAGAAAAACTAGAGCACCTCTGTAACTGATAAGGAGAAATTTCCAGGGGATACTATTATTAGGTTCACAAAGCAGAATGCAAAAAATATGAATAATGCTACATTTTTTAATGTATGAAAAGGGGAAAAATTTAAAAATCCTGCATATATCTGCTTTTTTTTCTTTTTCAGAAAGAAACAGAAATACATCAGTTAAGTAAAGAAGCTTACTACTTCAACAAAAGGAGGAAGAGTGATGGGATGGAGAAGGTATGGGACAGTGACTCTTAGCTCTGAGGATAACTTTTTGATTGGTCTGGCTTTGAGAGCATGTTCTACATAGAAAAGCAAATGTTTGCCTTTTAAGGTTAAAGTCCCTATAATTTATCCTATTTGGGTATATGTGAATTTGTTTAAAGGTTGAATATAAATGTCTTAATAGAACAATTATGAGAAAGACATGATGGCTATGTTAGCCAGTTGGATGAGAGTTTCCCAAACTGCATATAGAAGCAACACACTGTATCCTATGAGAGAATTAATGTACACAATTGTGATCTAATAAAAAACAAATTAAAAAAAAAAGTTAAAGTCCCTGCAATATGGCAACATCTTTCAGCCACAACTAGGGACTAAGTGCTAACACTGTGCAGTAACACCTTGGTACGTGATGAGGTCAGTACAGGGCCTGCCTATGGCCTTCAGAAATCTCAAAATCAGTGGCCAATATATCGTACTGTTTCTGCCATAACCAGTGTATAAAGAATGAGAATCAAGGAGTGGTACGAGGAGTGCCTTTTCTCATTCTATATCCACTATCAAAAATTGGGCTTTCTATCCATTTACTATGGGTTTGAAGTCTTGGTTTCCAGAAAAACTGCTTCCATACTGACCAATCATTCCATCAGACTGGAAGCCGAGGCTGCCACCTGTCCAATTTGCTTACTTATGCCAGTGAATCAACATGCAAAAAGGGGGGTTTTGGTTCTGTCTAGAGAGGTTCATTCTGATTATTAAGTGGAATTTGGATTAATCTTATACAATAGGGTTAAGAAGATATATGTCTGGAATTCAGGAGACCCTAGAGCAATTCTTAGCAGTCTCACCTTCTCTGATTCAAGCCAATGAAAAAGCAGAAAAAACTAAACCAAGAGGACTTTTAGCAAAGAAGGTTTGGCTAACCACGCCAGCTAAACCTGTGACCCACACAGCAGCTTGCTGAGAACAAAGAGACTACGGAGTGGATTGTAAGGAAAAGCCGTTGTCAGTACTGACCACACCAATGTGACTGGCCACCAACAAGAATAATAGCTATGAGTTATTTATTTAATATTTTGATATATTTGTGCATATTTGATATATTTTTTCCTTTTTATTCTCTTTCCATCTAACGTGTATGTATTAATTATAGTAATTCATCTTCTATTTTACTATTAAAGTTTCAGTAGTCCAAGAGGGAATGTGACTCAACTAGAAAGGGAAATTAGTTTCACTCAAAGGCTGAGAAATCCTCTTTCATGGAGAAGGTCGGAATATTTCTGCTGTGCGTGGGATAGCTGTATTAAGTTACACTGATTTATGATAGTTTTCTAAGAAGGTTAAATATGGTTAAAAGAGATATACAAGATGTGTATGGATGCCAAGTTGACCAGGCGTAGAATGCGGTAGATTTATATTGTGCCGATTTAGCTAAACTGGAACTATATATTTTAGACTTCTCTGCCATGTTTACTCCTGAGTTCATGTAGGTCAGAAACTCTTTTTCCACCAAATGGAGAAGGCAGGATAAAATAGTGGCTATTTTCTTTTATGTTTGGGAGGTCAGCACAAGGACTGCAACACTGTTGTGGATCATGCCTGTTATCACTTATCTGCCTCTCCTGATTGAGAAGAGGGTAGGAACAAGGGCAACACTCCGACAGTTTCTGAATATCTTCTGCTTTAGGTTTTCCACTCTTGATAAAGGCCTCTGAGGCAGGACAATCCAACATGAAAATTGGAGACCTGTGAGATAATCTAGGAAGTAGACTTTGTCTAGCTACCTGAGCCTTCAGCCAAAGCTTGAGTCCGCTTACAATACTGAACAAAAGCTTTGAAAATGATTAAGACCCAGCTTCAACAGAAGGTAGCTCTGCTTTCTTTAACAAGATATGGCAACCATGGGAGTAGGTGGGTAGGGATAGGGTTCAGGCCCAGTCAAAACCTGCACAAACTGGTTGCTGCCAAGATGAAACTCAAAGGTGACCACTGATAGACCCTTTGCCTAATATTGATGTTAAAAATCATTGGAGAGATTTAACATGCTGATAAGATGTGATGTATAAAGGAGCATGATTGCAAATGGGCAGCTGCCAAAAAAACTCCACCTCTATATTCTATGATTTCAATGCTGGCATAAATCTTTCTTTCTCTACCCTTTCAAAGTGCCCCAGACCTTGTTGGGAGGGTAAGTCTGATTGCTCCTTTACTAGCACTGTCTCCCTTTTCTTTGGGCAAAAGCCTTCCCACTTATCCCCCATAAAGCCTTAACCTGCATAAATTATTTTTTTTTCTATCTTCTGTCAAATTCTGTTGACCTGGGGACCAAGAATTGTGAGGACTGTGAGGTCAGTAACAGTTTTTTTGGAATTGCTACCTATATTTCCCATCGAAACTTTCTTTCTTTTTTTTTTTTTTCCGAAACTTTCATTAAAATTCACGAGTACATGTGTATGCAACATTGTCAGAATTTTAAAATTTCAGTTTAAATGTAATTATCTCAAAGATAATAAGTCCCAGAACAACAGATGCATGGATGTGGAGTCAAAGGAACTCTCATATGCCCTTGGTGGGACTGCAAATTTGTACAACCTCTATGGAAAACCATATGAAGATACTTCAAAGAATTTAAAGTATATCTATCATTTGACCCAGCAATCGTGCTGCTGGGTATATACCCAAAAGAAAACAAGTCATTTTATTAGAAGGACACCTGCATGCAAATGTTTATGGCCACACAATTCACAATCTCAAAGACATGGAAACAACTTATTAATACATGGATGAATATATGTGTACTTTATATGTGTGTACTTTCTCCATATTTATATAAACATTTTATTTTTTTTATTTATAGTTATTTGTTAAAAGAGTAACTCCATGTGGATATCTAGTTATCCCAGCACCATTTTTTGAATAGGGATTCTTTCCCCCAGTGTATGTTCTTGTTCAGTTAATCAGAATTAGGTGGCTATAAGATGTGAGTTTCATTTCATGGTTTTCCATTAGGTTCCACATGTATATGTTTCTATTTTTGTGCCAATACCATGCTGTTTTGATCACTATGGCTTTGTAGTACAATCTAAAGTCTGGTAGGCTAATGCTCTTGGCCTTGATTTTATTACTAAGAATGCCTTAGCTATATGAGGTTTTTTCTTGTTCTATGCAAAATGAAGAACTATTTTTTTTGAAGTCTTAAAAGTATGATACTGGTATTTTTTAAATGGAATATTATTCAGCTTTTTTTTTTTTAGTTAAATCAAAGCAGTTTACATTAATGCACTTATGGAGTACAATGTGTTGGTTTTATAAATAATTTGAAATACAACAAACTGATTAATAAGGATGGCATTGAATCTGTAGATTGCTTTGAGAATTATAGACATTTTAACAATGTTGATTCTTCCCATCTATGAGCATGGTATGTTCTTCCAGTTGTTAATATCTTCTGCTATTTCTTTTCTTACAGTATCATAATTTTCTTTATGGATATCCTGCAACAACAACAAAAATAAACAAATGGGACTTAATACTACTGAAAAACATCTGTAGAGCTAAGGAGACAACAACCAAAGCAAACGGACAACTGACACAGTGGGAAAGAATATTTGCATGTTTTGAATCAGACAAAAGCTTGATAACTAAGATTTGCAGAGAACACAGATTAATCAACTGTTGGGTGATGTTCTTTCTCGCGGGGAGAGAAGGACCGCTTGGCCGCGGGTGCAAGCTCGCTCCTAGAATTGTTTAAAAGCAAGAAATGACTACACACTCTTAGGTGGCATGTAGCAAAATGTCTTTATTTTCTACTCCCTTCTATTGGGAGCTAGTCAAGGACACCACATTGATCAATAATCCTAACATCCTCATTTCTTATCTTAAACTATAGAAAAGAAAGAAAGTCCTGGAAAGTGAGATAGCCATCATAAGATTAGCCTAAAGAAAGAAAGTCTGGGAAAGTAAGACAACCATCTTAAGCTAGCCTCGGGCTATTCCTCTTGGAAGATCTAAAAGAATAATACATTATCTGACTTCTATTGTTAAAGTTAAAGATAAACAGAGGAGTAAAACCTTTCTCTTCTATGTACTCAATTAAATTTCTGAGAAACTGGCTTCATGACTGTTTTTTTATGGTTTTGGAGACCCTGCAGTTACAATGGAGTATTTTACTCACATCATTATGATGGAGTTTTTCTTTTTACTCACATCAACCTTTGAGTCATGTCCTCTGCACAGATGGGCCGTTTCAACCCTTATCTGACAGGCTGACTTGACTGCACAGCCGGGGTTTACCGGTAGGAGGTTTTTACACCTGGCTTGCAGGCCCCCACCGTGTTTTCCCAGGTTGCTTAGGGCTTCGACAAAAGTGCATAACACTCACAAGTCTTTTCGCTCAGTTCTGGAATTAAAAGAGCACATATCATTTAATTTTTGTGGGGGTTTACCCCACAATCAACATAAAAAGAGCCAAGAATCCCTTAAATCACTGGACAAGAGAGATGAATAGAACCTTCTCTAAAGAAGACAGACAAATGGCCATATAAAAAAATGTTATGAAAAAATTTATGAAAAAATGTTCATCATCCCTAATTATTAGAGAAACGCAAATCAAAACCACCCTGAGACATCATCTAATGCCAGCAAGAATGGCCCACATCACAAAATCTCAAAACTACAGATGCTGGCGTGGATGTGGAAACAAAGTAACACTATTACACTGCTGGTGGGACTATAACCTAATATAACCTTTTCAGAAGAAAGTATGGAGAACCCTCAAAGAACTCAAACTAGACCTCCCATTGATCCTGAAATCTCATTACTGGGCATCTACCTAGAAGGAAAAAAAAATCCTTTTATCATAAGGACACTTGCACTAGACTGTTTATTGCAGCTCAATTTACAATTGCCAAAATGTAGAAATAGCCACAATGACCACAAACTCGTGAATGGATTAACAAGATGTGGTATATGTAGACCATGGAATACTATTCAGCCATTAAAAAATATGGAGACTTTACACCCTTTGTATTAAACCAGACGGAAGTGGAACACATCCTTCTTAGTAAAGCATCACAAGAATGGAGAAGCAAGAATCCTATGTACTCTATTCTGATATGAGGACAATTAATGAGTTAGTACACAGTAGGGGGTGGGGGAAGGGGAGACCAGACAGAGGAAGGAGGGATCATGGTGTGTAACACAACTTTTGGGAGCGGGACACAACTATAAGCGGGACTTTACGTAACAAATGCAATCAGTGTAACCTGGTTCTTTGTACCCCAGTGAATCCCAACAATATAAATAAATAAATAAATAAAATAAATATAAAAGAGTATCTCCAGAAAACAATAAAGGAGCTGCACACAAAATAATACCCTGGAATAGAGTAATTGGTTTTGTTCAACTATGATGAACTTGTAGTGAAACCATTTTAGCCAACAAAGAGCAACATTTACAACCTATCTCTTCATATACATTAGATGTTATTAGAGGTTAGTAACATTCAGAAGCAGTGATCTACCCATGTGGGTTCTATTCTATTCATATGGGTTACAATTCAGTATCACGCACCCACTAGTCAGTACGACAGGAGCTGGTAGCAGGGTCCTTTAACTTTTTAAACAGGGGGCCAGTTCACTGTCCCTCAGACTGTTGGAGGGCTGAACTGCAGGCCCCGGGATGAGTCGGCTGCTAAGCAGGACAGGCAGCAGTGGCAAAAACATCCCGTGGGCCGGATAAATGTCCTAGGCGGGTCTCATGTGGCCCGTGGGCCATAGTTGGAGGACACCTGTTCCAGATTGTCCTTGTTTTCCCCAATTTATATCCATCTCTTTCTCCTAGCCTGTCCTGACAACTTCGTCCTATAGCTACTAACAGAAATATTAGTCTTGCTTCAACTATTTAACCAGAAACCACAATTAAATATGGCCTGATCCTAATATATTATGGCTTTTCTTCCCTGATCCAATAATGTAATTACCTGCAGGAGTTATAAGAAAATATGTAGCAAGGTATTTAGGAAGGAGTGACACTTTTCTGAGTGTATCTTTTTGTATAGTTTGTGTGATGGGAACAAGCAAATGTTCTACATGTTTGAAAATAAAATAAATCCACAAGAACGAGAAGGGGAGAAGAAAAGGTAAAATTGAAAGCAAACAGAAGCAAGTAAACTCAACTGCATTTCAAATTAAAATTATAATAACATTGAAGGGGAAAAAAGACAGCCATAATTCAAGTAACTTATGAACGCAATATTTGACAGTATGCTCTCAGTCTTGGGCCATGTTGGTGGAGAGAGTAATATTCAGCTGGTTTGCAGGTTTCTGAAGTTGAAATATAAGCTAATTAATTTTGGAATTATTTTAGTTGTGTTACAAATTGCCGAATGCTGGGAGTTAGGATTCTCATTGTGGAAGAACATACATGTGCAAAGGAGGAAGGCAAGAAGAACACCTGTAATGATGGACTGGAATTGGCACAATTGGTGTAAACTTATGATTTCTAAAATATGTGTGTATTCACATGTGTACATATATATGCAGAAGAATGTCTATATGCAGACGTGTATGTATGCATGTTTCTGTATGTGTTATTTCCTAGCTCTTTCTGCTGAAAGGAGCTAGAAAAAAAATTCTAGATGACAAAAATAGCAGCAAACTTACGGTTTGTGAAACTGACTATCTTCCACTAATAAAGAAGGCTACGCTGGCAAATAAATATCAGTGTCCAGAGCTGGGAAAGAGTAGGCACAAGAGAACCCTAGAATATGTAGTTATGACAGAAAGCAAGAAAGTTCACAGAAAGTAAATGGAGGCATGTCGCAAGAATTCAGAAGTCAACTGGAAGAGTAATTTGGTTACCAAAATCATTAAGTATAGTAATGGATTCTAACCACCGGTGGGGAGAGGGAATGCTATGTCTATATTGATAATAAATAGGGAAGTAAATGTGGAGAATGGATGATGTCTTTTGCTAAAGTGCCAATTGTTGAATGTGGAGGGAGTTTTGAAGGTAGAAAATTAGCATTTGCAACATAGTGAAGTCTAATTTAGGCAAGAATTATCAATTGTTGTGACATTCTGATTACCAGCAGGGTATTTGTGGAGTCATGTATCACTTAACAACAAATATGTGTTCTGAGAAATGTATCATTAGGTGAGGCCATTGTTGTGCAGATATCATAAAAAGTATTTACACAAACCTGGATGGCGTGGCTGACTGCAGACCTAGGCTATGTGGTGTGGCCTATCATATCTAGTCTACAAACTTGTACAACATGTACTCTACTGTAGAGAAACGTATCACAATGGTAAATGTCTGTGCAGCTAAAATTATCTAAGCATAAAATAAGTAAAAATATGCTATAATTTTGAGGGACAACTGTAGTATATGTAGTCTGTCACTAAGTGAAATGTCACTATGACGTACATGACTATCTTAACTAGAAATGAACACATCAAACACATTGGTTATAAGAGGAAAATTGTTAATTAGCAATGAAGAAATCAACAACCTATTAGCTATAAGTTAATAAGTTACAATCACCGAGCAGATGAGTATCTAGTATGTGTAGATGTTTTCAAATCTAATAAGCTAAGAATTACACACTAGTGTGTGATCCTGTGTTTTAGAATTCAAACCTGAGTTGAATTTGAGGACATGTCAGAAAAATACAAATTAAGAAGTTTTATATTTTTAAAAATGATTTTCAAAATAGTCAATGTTACACACATTAAAACAAATAAACAACAACAACAATAAAAAGACAAAGAAGGATATGTGAATGTTTCAGATAAATGGAGGTTGAAGAAAAATGACAGCTATACCCAACATCTAGACCCAAATCAGGGGTGGGGGAAATCCTGTTTGAGGCACTTTTTATTCAGTTGGCAAAACTGGGATATAGATTTTAGACAGTTAAAGGTATTATTTCAATGACAAATTTACTTAATTTATAATTATACTGAAATTATGCAGGAAAATATCACCAGTACACTATTTTTATTAATTAAATAATGGAAAAAGGATTGATGAATGCAATTTTCTCTCATGGAGGGGGCAGGGAAATGGCACAAATGACCAAGAAAATGAGTAAAACGTTAGCAATAGTAACAATAGTTGAAGCTGTTACTATACGTACCATTCGTTTTATTTTTGCAGTTTTTGGCTGGGGCCAAGTTTGAACCCACCACCTCCAGTATATGGGGTTGATGCCCCACTTCTTTGAGCCACAGGTGCTGCCCTATCTGTACCATTCTTATTCTTAGCTATTTAATAAACTTTAAAATATTTCCACATAAAATTTTTTAAGGTGTGCTTGAAGTCATTGCCCTCATAATTGTCTAAACCAAATCTGAAATGTCCCTTACTCAATAGCATAAATCTTGTCTTGGCAGATGAATATACAAGAACTATTCCCACCCTTTTGTATATAAAAAAGGAGAATTATAAAATTTATATATAATAAAATCTAGATAAACTTTTTTTATGTGTGACCAAGATTTTGTTAAAACTGTTTAGTTTTTTTCTTTCTTTCTTTTTTGTCTTGACCGAGTTGATCCTGAAGTCTGCAGAAGTGAATAAGCCATTTTCTCACCACGTTGATTTGCTTCTCACATTTATACCAGAAGTCTGGCAAGTTTCCTGAATAGATTCCCATTCAACACTCTTTGCAAAGGTCCTCAAAGTGAGAGCAGAACCACACTCTCAGATGATCTCAGAATTCTTTCCATTGAGTGCTTGAGGTTAATACATCAAATCCTATCTGGGAGTCATTTCTCATTATTGGTTGCTTTTGAAACATTGAAGCAATCTGGTTTGTCTCTGCAGTTGCTTGAAAGAGGCAATGACTCAGTGCTTAAAATAGCTAGCCAACAGTTGATTCATACAGACTTAAACTATTTAAGAATAACAGCGTGCCAACATAAAGCTGCCTGGTTAATGACAAACAGCTCAAAGTATGATTATTTTTCATGTTGCTATATTAAGAGTAATCTTAATGTACATTAAACAATGGATAATTTTCCTGAATGACAAAATTGTAAAAGAATTCTCGTATTTTTTTTTTTTAATGAAAGCTAACTTCTGCCAAAGTTTTTCTATTTAAATTCAGCTGTGGAATCTGTGAGGTCAGACCTATGCATGGTGCTCTTATTCTTCCTCCTGGCCAGGACCTGGGAGAGCTCAGATAAGAGCGGGGAGGAGCTCTACCTCTCCCTGCAGTGACTTAGTGAACTTGCAGGCAAGGAAGGTGCCAAGGTCATTCACTCATTGAGCAAGGCTACGTTCTTCCTCCACAACAGACAAATGGATCTCTCTTCATCACCCAGAAGAACCATTTTGTTTGGATAATAACATTAGTGGGGTTCTATTAAGGTATAATATTATAATGGTATACTGTGGAGGAAACATGTGAACATCCAGCTTTTATCGGCAGCCTATCATTCTTTTCTGCAAGCTTTGCAAGGGAGGTATATACATACTAAGAACAAGGCATAACAAAAGTGCATTCCACTATTCTTTAACCATAAACTCTTAAGTGGACTTTCAAGACACTAAGCTAAAGTATTTTTTATTTTAAAGATTAGATATGTTGGTATGTTATTCACAATCAAATGTATCTAAGATCTGTTCTTTCTATGGGCTTCAGAGTCCAAATCTTGGTCTCTGAATTTGCTCCTTAAATGGAAGAAAAATTTGATGGGCCACAACTTCAAGATCAGAAACTATTCTATGTTTGGCTGATAAAAACTTGAAATACCACCTACAAAATGTAATCCAAAAAATGGTCTCAAATCTAACCAATCTAGATAATTTTTCATTAGCTTTGGGCCTGTAGTAAAATGTACTTCAAAAGGACTTCCTTCCTTTGATTACCAACCACACAGATAATACAGGAAAATAGTTATCTGTGTTTATCAGGAATTAAGAAACAGATGTTATCAGACAAGTGTAAACCTGTGTTCTAGAAACATCGTAGTCTGTATGGTCTTGGAACACTAAGAGCTTGGGGGCATTTCTAAATTTAAATCCTGCCTGCATGCTTCAGTCCACGTAAATTTCAGCAATTGTTCTGAAAGGAATTCCATGACTAAATGATGTGAATAACAATAACATCTTTGTCTAAAGGTTAATATGAGGCTCAAATTCCACACAACAGACATATACTACTTCACTGTCAGACACTCTTCTGAACATTATGGATACAAAAATAAATAAATAGCCCTTACATTGAGATATTACTTGTGGGGCAAACAGTCATGTGAAATAGAAATAATTTCTATGTAGCGTGGTAAACACTACAGGGCTAACATTCGTAAGTTTATGAGCACAGTGAAGAGAGATACTAAGTCCATCTTAGAGGCTCAACAAACTCCAATTAAAAAGGAAGATGGTTACGCGGTGCCTGTGGCTCAAAGGAGTAGGGCACCGGCCCCATATGCCTGAGGTGGCAGGTTCAAGTCCAGCCCCAGCCAAAAACTGCAAAAAAAAAAAAAAAAAGGAAGCCGGTTATCTGAAGTCTTGATAGATTTGTAGGAATAGGTCAGGAGAAGAAAGTAAAATATGTATTCAGAGTACTAAGCAGGAAGACAGCAATAATATATTCAGATTAGAAAAAAATTATATTTCTGAAACAAATAAGGAATGGCAAAGATTACGTTTGATTATATAAAACTTCAGGAAGTAAGAAAGGGTCAAGGAATGAAATATCATGCATGTTGGCTAAAGAAGCTCATAGACAATGGTGACTTTCCAAAATGAAAAATTAAAAAAACACATAAACAAATCAAAAAATACAGAAATAATTTTTGAAAGCCTAGAAACACTATCAACTCAATGTTTACTTATTCCAGAAAGCTTTGGGGAGGGAGAAAAATTGAATCACTCTGATCTGGAAGCAATGAAGTTTGGGGTTGATTTGGAATTATTATTTTACGCATTGACTCAGCCTCCACTCTGCTCCTTTAGGGCTTTCCTTTTAGGGATGCATTTGTGGGGGCCAGGAACTGATCTAAGCTGGATGCTAAGTAGTATTCAGGGAACACTGGAGAGGTTGAGAAAGTCAGAATATTCACAATTTGACATACTGTTACAAATGCAAATAAACACGCAGCTCTGACCTACATGATTCTTTTTCATCCTAAGAGATGGTGCCAAGATATTTCTGTTGTCACAATATTACATAAAGTATGTCAAGTGCCAGCTGAAGTTAGACTGGGGTCATGGTCATTTCCAGCTGAAGAAGCTGTATGCTAAGCTGTAGCCGCCGCCTTGTATTTCAGGAATGTTGTTACCCACAGCTGAACCATGCTGACAAGTTATAGCAAAGTGAGGCACTCAAATCATAGGTAGTTTCAACAGTGGGGAGAAAATGTTTACCAGGAGGAAGTCTGATAGTAAAAATAAATGGCTTGAAATGAGTCAGTCCTCGACAGGAATTATGTAGAAGCAGGTATATATTTTAACTCATAAAAAGAGTATAAAAGACAAATCAGTACTAAAAAGCTAAAGGAGTACAGATGAAGGAAGGAGGAAGAGTGATTGTAAGTACTGAAACTGGGTCGACATTGATGGGTTAGGGTCAGAGAAAGATCAGAGTTAGAGAAATGGAGGTGCAGTCTTCCAGAAAGAAAACGGGATCTTATCAGTCAAGACGGGCTCCTGTGCGTGCCTGTGAACAGTTTGCTCCTTGTGCTCTATTTTCTGCTTTATTTCCAGGGAAAATCTTTGTGACTTCCAACAATGTACTCCCGTCTTAATGAACCAGGTGTGAACTGATAACCAGGTAGATTATCATACCTACAGGATAACCCTGGAATAACTACTGTGTTCTTGTGTCCCCCGGGTGATGAAGGTGATGGTATCCATCATACAGAGGTTATATCTGTCCCTTCCCCTAATCCGTTAGCTGCCAGTGTGTTGAGGATTCTGATACCAAGAGAGGCAAGAGGAGTTAATAGAGGCTTTTATCAACGCTCCTGGCCTGAGTTATTTAGAATCCAGTCAAGAAGCCAAAATAGAAACAGTGGGGAAAACAATTATAATGCAACATTTGAAGAAGTGTCACAAAGAAGTCCATAATCAGTTGTGTATTTGCAACTCATTTCCAAGTAGATTAATGGACTACAATGTCAATTGTACAATAACATATAATATGCAAATGATGCCCAATACGATTATTCAACTCATGTTATTTTTAGATTAGCAATTTTTATGACTCCATTAATTTGTTTATCACTTCAATGTATGACTATCTGCCTAACTAACGTGTAAGAAATAGCATTTCTGCCTGCCGTGAACTGATTACACAATAATGGAAAAGAAAAAGGAACTGCATTTTTTAATAAAATTTAAACACCCTCCTTATATAAGCGTACACAATTAATAAATCATATACGCAATAGTGCAAATTAAAACAAAGAGATGTAATTTTCTGCCCATCGATTCGTCAAAATATTCCAATTTTTCAAGACTATTATGACCGAGTTTCACATATTATGACAGGGAATACACATATAAAATTCATACAGCTTTCTGGAAGGCCATTGGACAATATGTTTCAGCACATTTCTACCTTTTGACTCAGAATTAAACAACTTGGAATTTAATGAAATCCTTGTTTGTACAAAGATATGGGTGTATACATTTTTATTGATCTTTACTTATTAAAAACAAGCTAGAATCATTTCAAATACCTACATTTCCAGTAAATAGAATAGCAGTTCATTGAGAGCATATTAAAAAGATCGGTGATTTTAGAGCCCCTACGAAAGATGTCTTCAAGGAATACTTACTGACATGATAAAATGCTCAAAATAAAGTCTGCTGCAGGCGGCTTGCTGGCTCTTCACTTTCTCTGGGCACCAGAAAAGGTGTGCTGCACCTTTTTCTATTTCAGTATTGCATAATCACTCATCCAGACAGAAATGCTATTTCTTGGACTTTTGTTAGGCAGATAATCACACTCTGAAGTGATATCCAAAGTAAAAAAAGTCATAAAAAATATTAATATTAAAACAATATGAATGAATAATGTTACACATTGTTTGCGTATAATATGTTGTGGTACCTTTACATTGCAATCCGTTAATCTAATGCCAAGCAGTAATGGTGGATTATTGGTGTTGAAGAGATGCCTCTCGGCTTGGTACCCAGACCCTACAACATTATTTGTCTAATGTGGAGTCCTAACCATAGATCTTCATAGAGATAAGGTCTAGGGCTGCAGCTAGACTAAAAATCAATCATCAATCAAATTATGGAGGAGGAAAGTGCTTGAAACCATCCAGAGTGGAACCAGGAAATCACATCTCTTCCTGAAGAAGTCCATGGGAGCCAGAAGTAAGTAGGCACAGATGGATGGAAAGTTGCCAGACACGCTACAGCAGAATTGAAGGAGAGCACGTGAGGGATTCAGCCTAGAGCAGTGGTGTCCGTGATGTGGTTCCTGCGTCTCTCCGGCTATTCTAGAATTTTGTGACATTAATAACTTTCCTGACCCACATTTTTCTCCTTAAAATAGTGCTAATAGTTATTTTCCTGCCAGCTCTAAATGTTTATTATTCGACAACTGTAATAAATTGTACTTTTTAAATAGAAGTTGAAGAAAATAGTTTGTTAGGATACAATCAGATGAAGTATGCAAAATGGTTTAGAAAGCTAACCATTTCTCCCACTTGTCTATTTTATAAACAAAATGGAATTACTATTTACAATGTCTTTCATTGAAAGAATAATCTCCAACCATCTTCTTTTTCTGAAAATCTAATTGCATTCATTGTTTTCTGTTTTGTGAAATTTAGTACAAAAACACTTCAACGCGCAACTAGGTTGAGTACCAAAGTCTTACAGTCGGTTTATTTGTGTAGAACAGGTTAAAATTTGACAGTATTCTCTAATAGTTAAATATGGAAGAGGAGTTTTGTAAAACGTCAATGTTTATAGTTTTGAAGTACCAACGTAATTAGGCGCTAAAAATCATTTTCCCCAGAAGTTCAGCTTTTGATTGCATAGAAGTATTTTATGCTTGTAGTACCCAAACAAATGAATACAGGCAAAGTGCTTTTATCACCCGAAGGCAAAGTTATTCCAGCTAGTATGTAGGTCATCAGCTATTTTCTCGTTCTGTTTTTCATTTTTTTCTTTTTCCAAATAAATACTTCTTTTCACTCATCATTGACCATTAAGGCCCACTACCATCCTTCAAATGTTATTTCTTAAATTGTTTTACATCAGTGCAATCGTGAAACTCTTACAATGCAGTGTTTAGAGTAGGCTGAAGTTGCGTAAAGGCAGCAATGATGGCGAGTGGGAGGGACTCAGCAGAGGAGAGGGTGGCATGCAGTGGTGCCGTGTCATCTAGCACAGATGGAAGAGGCAGCCCCTATTCATTGTGACTGGAGAGCCTCCAAGCTCTATCTGTCATTAACATTTCCCTCATTAATCTGTTTTGATTTCTTCTTCCTCACTTATTTGGCTCAGAATTTTTATTTTTGGAATCTTAGTGATTAAGAAAACAAAGGAGGAATAATCTCTGTGTGTTAGCTTGGTACCGCAGTAAGAACATAGATAATGTCTGCAATCAAGCGCCTCTTTGAATCTTGGCTTAACTATCGAACTTAACCTACCTGGATCTCATGTTTTCAAAATGTGGGAGAGAGGAGAAAAAGTCAATATTTTTATTTCTACCTTACACAATGGTTTTGAGGATCAAATACGTGTAAGATCAATACTACATAAGACAGTGTCTTATACTGGTTGACACTCCACAACTGAACCACTTTAAAATGTTCACATATGCTTTACATAATAGGAGGGGAGAGGTCCTTTATCCTTTTGTTACACAACTAGTTGCTCAGCTTAGTTGATAGTCATCATCTAAAAGACAAAGTGAGATTCAAGAAAGATAAATAGGATATGGGCCATCAACAAACTTGGAAGAGAGTTTTACTATCCCCCACCTTCCCAGGGGCTACCAGTAACCAAAGCACTTACTAGAAGGAAATATGAAAGCCTATCTCTTTTTCTTCCAGGAGAAGAATTTGGAGTTGAAGTTTATATATCAGAGCTCCTCCTGGGAACTACCCCTGCTTGAAGTCACCTGAAATCTCAGCTTACCGTCACCTCTCCCATGCTGCTTCAAGCTGTCTTCTCCCCTTCCTGGAACGCACCCCTTGCACCATGACCTTCATAAGTCACATGCAGCTCAATCCCGGCCTTTGTATCTACATCCAGGCTCAGTCATTCTAAAAACCCACCAAGTTAATTTCTCATTAATTCAACAAATATTTATGGTCTCCTAGAAGCCACCACTATTCTCTTCCACAAGGCAGAGAGAACAAAATGCACTTCCTCTCTCTGCACCTGATATTTTATTGAGAAGAGTAAGAAAATAAAAAATAAATGCTTCTCTAACACTGCTTTGAGAAGTGATAAAAATGCTATGACAGAAAAATGAACCAGAATAATTCAAAGAAGGGAGAGAAGATAGCAGACAGCGCTATTGTAGATAGAAAAGGTCAGAAGAGGCCACTCTGAGAAGTTGCTGTAGAATATGAACAAAAAACCTCCCTCCAAATATTATTTGTGTTACATTTCAATCTTGAGCATTGCATTGGCTTAAGCCTGTGTGAGAATGTAGCATTTATTAAGATTAAAGGAACAAGAAGTTTCAGCCTGAGTAAGAGAAGCTTTGGCCCTGGGAAGCCCCTTCCTTACATAGGAACAAAAAAGCATAGCAGAGGGCATGAGGCTGATAGCGGTTGCAGGCCCTGTTTGAGGACGGGTAGGAGGCGATGCATCCATTCCCTTCCTCGGTACCCTCGCAACACAGGACGGAGGAAGCAGGAGATGTAGGGAGGGATGGCTGTTCAAACATCTTAGAATCCAAGAAAGGGGTTTCTTTTATTGTTTCCCTGCTCTTCTTTTAGAGAAAAAAAATATTCTTAGTTCTTTATATGCCTCATAATAATATGAGTGCTTTTCTGCACATAATAAAATGTAAGTGTTCCTTAAATGTCGGTTGATCAGAGGACTGTGTGTGTGTGTGTGTGTGTCTGGGTGCACGCACATCCCAAACTTTGTCTGGCATATGGAGGAGTATCTAGGATCTTCCTCCTGAAAGCTTTGATTAGACATTTCCCGTAAACCATTGTTTAAATTGATTATTGTGATTGGAACCATAGTAATATGCAATTAAAATGTATACATTTACATTGAAAATATTTCATGTCATTGCTCCAAGTTCATTTTCATGTGTATAGACTTGTCCATTTTGGCAACTCTCATTCCGACAATGTAGTCCCTCTTAAGCATTTAATACTGCCTGTGATTACAATAGGGCATGCTAAAGAGAGCTTATATAGAATGTATCCTAGTCTCCGATGTATTTCGACCCTTGGAGACAAATCAAAACTGAAATATAACCCATGATTCATTTTGTAAAATTCCAGTTTCCCATAATCTTAATAAAATCTCCTCAAACTAAGCATTCAAAAAGAGCTATTCAATAATCAAATACTGCTGGCTTTGTTTCCTAGGAGGAAAAGCTAAATGGAATATTTTAAGCAAATCATGGATGCAAATCTGATGCATTGCTTCAGAGCCTTGGAGCCTGGTTTCCGGAGCATCAGTTCACTGGGCTGTGCCAGGATCTAGTCTAAGATGAATGAACCATTTGGACTTAAGGTTGATCTGGATGGCAACGATTCACCACAGGTGATTTCTACTCTGTGATATTGCATTCCCCTTTCTCTGTTTCTGTGAAGAAGGCAAAAATAAATAGGCCTAGCAATGCAATTCCTTATTATATTGATCAGACTTTTGGCATTAAAAATGTCTGCCCTTTCACCTTTTCCTTTTCATAAATCTTTCAATGACTGAGCTGAGCATGACATGAATACATTCCCCAGAAGACACTAGAAGCAATACCTTTTTTTTTTTTATTACTGACAATGTAAAAAATGGACGTGTTTTAAACCCTCTACAAATTACTATTTAAACACACAGGACATGATTGATCACCAGCTGGAGCAGTAAAAATGAAAACTGGAGATAAAGATGGAATACAAATATTTAATCATAAATGGAAAAACAATGAAAATCTGAGGATAACTATATTCTGCTTGCAGATAATAACCTCTCATATGAGAACGACTCACTTATGAAGTCTAACCTTGAGACATAAATCCAGTGGCATTATAAATACAAATTTTTGCCAGGGACACATTTGCTTATGACTGAAAACATTTTGTTTAGCTTTTCTAATTTGGAAAAGTCTGATGTATTAGAATATTTACAACACATCAGTCAAGACACATTACTTCTCCTATCAAGAAAAAAAATCATTTTTTTAATAACTTAGAGACAAAATGATAGTTTCTGAGTATATGGAAAGCATTCACGCAAGGGATAGATAGTAGTAGAGGCCTTTTGCAGTACTTTCTTGAGATAGAGAGTTCAGTTATGGTGTGTCTCAGTATGTTGTGGAAATAGAAATTTCTTGAAAAATATCTAGCGGATGGTACTGCATGATTTCTTTGCACAAGTGAAGTATTTAAAACCACTTTGATGTGAATATACTTAGCCCATAACTTAAATCATTTTGTCAAAAAAATTAATGTTATAGTTTCATAATAAGACACTAATATTGAAGTGCATTATGCAATAATTTGGTAAATATAAGAAATGTATTTTCTTTCACCATGTAAATTATTAAAACCCCCTCCAAATAATAAGTTACATTGTAAATGTTCCAGCATTTACGAGGTACGTTCTCCCATTTCGCCATCTTAAACAAGGAAATGTAGCTTCATTAGAGAAAGTGTGCTCAATTTATTAAATCAAACCATGTGTGTCACCTACTTAATTCTCCTCCCCATTCCATGGTACCCAGCAGAAAGCCTCTGCTAACTGTAACAGCCTTTCACCATCCTGAAAATTCTAGCCTCTGAAAGTTTGTAATTGATCATACATCAGAAAACTGTAGTAAATCAAAGCATCCGCTGTGAGATTTGGTAGCCAATGATTATCTTGCACTATGTCACTGAATATGACTTTTGTATTTGTTTCTATATGTCTGATAGCAGATTTTCTTACAGTTTTGGCCTGGTTCTCCTTGTCTACCATTTTATGTTTTTATTCAGTTTACAATGTCTGGCTCATTGACAGTGAGGGGGATGGGAGGATAGGGCAGTGATTTCTCCTAAGGTAACTAATGTAACAGTCTCACAATTGTTTTTGTAAGGATTATTATTGAAAATGCATAAGTGTATTGAATTTTAAGAATAAAGGAAACTAGTACTGGTCTCTGGTTTTCCTTCCTTTCTACCACCCACCAAAGTGCTGATCAGACTAGCACATTAATGAGAGTTCCACTGACAGAGAGAGACAAGGTAACTTCTCCTATTTTCACCTTCTTAAACAAGAAGCTGAACTTATTAAAACAATTCTTCCTTAATCCATGTATGTTATTCTAATACGAAGAGATATTCACCAGATAACGTAGAGTTAAATAACTTGAAGACACCACAGTAACTCCATCTATTGTGATATGTTTTCTTACCAAAATTACATAAAGGCCAATTCAGCAATGTTGGACCCTTCATTTTAAAAAATTGCAGACCTTTCTTTTTATTCATTTTAGTTTTTCATTTTCAAAATGAGACTTCTCCATATTCCACTATTTCCTGGAAACATCCAGATTATAGCTCAGAGCCTTGGAATTCAAACTATTCAGTGAGGCCAATGGTGATTCACTCTAGAATACATTTCATTCGCAGACAATGTTTGGCAGATTATACAGTAATCCACAGCAATCTTCGTTTATGGTTCTTGCCTGCCACTTCCAGTAACACTGATGTGTGTAAATAATGCTTTCCTTGGGAATACCATTTGCTCTATTAGACTTCAGGTTCTTATACTCCTAATGCTCCAGGATTTCTTGCTAGGCCTTTTAGCTTTCTGAGAAAAATATAAAGACATATCAACTGTGTCAAATCAACCAATGGCTTCCCCCAAATGGTTCAACATTCTGTGAATGAAATGTGGGGAGTGCAATTTTGCTGTTCTCAATGGGGGGACCTTAACACTCCATCATGGGGCATGCTCAGTGATGCAAAAGGAGCCCTGAGGATGGGGCCCGGGGAGGGAGCAGGAGCCTGGTTCCAGTCTGGAGTGGAGCTGCATTTTCTGATCCAGATTTTATTGATTTTAATAATTGATTTTCTGATCCCCTGTGACTCTTGTGCTTATTTCTCAACTACTTCTGAACTCAGAGAGAACAAGCATAAGAAGAGCACCCAAAATGATTAATATAAATTTCTTAAGCCCCACAGTAAATAATTTATTTCTTTAAGTTTATGAAGGAATACTCTGTGCTTCTCCAGGCACCTAAGAATCTAGGAAAGAAAAAAAATACAACAAACTTGGGTGTGAAAAGATGACCATATAATGACAGAGTTGATGATGTTCAGAGTTCAGAAACAGTATTATCAACATCTTTTTATAGGAAAGATGTATCAGAAGTTAGGTACCCACTATTCTTCCAATAACAGCTGGTTAGTTTCTGACTCCCAGGGTGGAAAGAACACAAAAATGGAAAATAATTTTCTCAGGAGCCAAGAACTCCAACCATGAAAAAGGGCTGCTGCTTCTTACGTTGTCTTGGTGCCATTGCTTACAGTTTCTGACAGGAGGCTGAGCAGAAGGTGGCTTTGTGGGACTTGAACATTTAGCATTGAGGGTTCTTGTTTGTTTCCTCTGTTGCTGCTAATTTTTATTATTGTTTTCAAATCCCTGTGCTTCCTGATGAAGATCAAGTCTCTGAAAATAATTGTCTCGGGGATATCCTATCAATTAACCAAAACAAAGAGTCAAATTCTATTTTTTAAAAAAGAAGATTCACATATATTTAAAACTGAAAAGCATGCCCAAGAATGGGGAAATCACTTTCCTTTTTGTAGCAGAAAGCACTTTTACTTGATTCACAATGAATAGAGTTTCTCCTGCCTGACAGAGACACCTGCTGGGCCTAACAACAGTACCTGACTGTGCATGGAGAGAGAGAAAAATGTATTTTGTAATGTTATAGGGTGTTAGTTTTTAATATTGTTATTATTATTGCTTTTTTCAGGGTTTTCTAAAACTATTGATCGTTACAAATATAAATTGATCTTTCAGATATTTTGATTTTTTTTCTTTCTTTTTTTGTTTTTTTTTCTTAGCAATTCTGTATGTCCACTAATGTTTCTCTCTTTGTCTTATTTTCAGTTAATGGAAAAATGAAAATATTTAATTTTACTTGTTAAATACATTGGTCTAATTACTTCACAATGCTGTCTTCTGACTCAGAAGAAGTAGTTCTGTCATTTTTTCTATTTAAAATGTTAAAAAAATAAAAGGTATTTGAAAGGTTGTCATTTATTGGGGAATGTAACAGGAAAGTATTATGATTTCTTGGCTATTACAAATACTTCCTGAAGACCCGTGCACCTACAACATTCCAAATGGGCAAGTATGTCTTTTGGATAATGCCCTAGGGTGGAGTCACTGGCTTGAAGAGTACATGCATGTATACTTGACTATGTGACTAAATACCATTCCTAGTGATGGGGTGTCTTACACTCCCACCAATACTTCAGTAGCTCAGTAAGATTGAATTTTTGCCAAATAGGGAGGTAAAATAATCAGTGAAGTTGTAGTTTGTGTTTTTGTAATTATGGATGAAGTTGTATACTTTGTTAATGTTTAGGAGCCATTTGACTTTCTCCTCAGGAAATAATTTCTTTATTGTTTTACCCAATTCTCTAAATCATTTCTGTATCTATTTGGAGTTCTTTAGCTATTAGGAACATAACCATTGGACTGGTCATGTGAGTCATGGGTATTTTCCTGGATTACTATTATTTTAACTTTGCTTGTGACTTTTTACTATATAGTTTTAAAAAAATTATAAAGTGGAAATGTAACATTTGAAAAAATTATTATGTCTACTAGTATTTAAAATAGCATAAGAATAGTTTTCTCTAATCTAAGGTGATAAAATAATTCTATTTTCTTCAGATGCATGAACAGCTTTGTTTTGTATCAAATTGGGTTAGATGCTGGTGGGCATGTGGTGTCTAAATGCTAGTTAGCGTTATTATCACACAACATTTACCTGTTCTCACATTACCTACTGCCTAATCAGTTTATAAACTACATCTATTTCTGAGTTTTCTATCCTTTCCATTGGACTATCTTTTTCTTCATTTGCCAGTAGTAAACTCTTATAAATATTGACAGTCTTTAAAATCTTGAAGAGCTAGTTTTTCTCCCTTCTGTGTTTCCTCCCGTCTTTCCTTTCCAGTTTTCCTGCTGCACTTGCTGCTTTGGTTTCCTTGTGAGTTTATGTTGGTTCAGCTTGTCTAATTCCCCTTCCCTCTCAAAACAGATTAATTTATATTTATTTTTGATTCATAGTTAATATTCAACACTACTTCGGAAAAAAATGACTTTATGAAATAGAGTAAGTGTTCAAAACTTGGCCAACTCCTGAACCCATTGCATCTCTGGCCTCTCACTCATGAATATGACCCATTCTTCATAGATTAAATACAATAAATATATTCAAAGTTTGCTGTGATCATGATCACCTACTTGTTCAGTGGTGATTAAAGGTAATATTTGGCTAGTACTTCTTAACTAGCTAAATGGACTATTTAATGCTGCACAAAACACTTAGAAAACTTCTGTCTTCTTTGCTCACCTTTTCCATCCCTGCCAAACATCTACTCTGTATCTGACATGAGCCCCTTTTTAGGACCAAATGACATCTGAACAGACCACCTCAATCCAAAGGGATTCATCTTCCCTTTGAAATCTGCTTTCACTTCCACTTTGTGTCAATCATTTGGCTCAAGGCTAATTACACTTTTATAAGTAGCATCCCCTTAATTAGATCATGAATTGCTTTAAAAAAGGAAGCAATTTTCAAACATGTATCATATTTCTAGAAAAAAACAAGAGTCTATGGTACAAGTATACTATCTTCCCGTGAATTTTTTAGGATTTTTCATCTCTTCTCAGTGTTCACCCTTAATAATTCATCCTCTTGTTCTCTAACTAATGAATTAAATATTTGACCCTGTTCCAATAAGCAAGCAACTCTTGCCTTACAGTAGTAGCAAGACAATATTCACAGTCCAGCATTATTGTCATCCATCCAGTTTTTAATCATGAACAGAACTTTCACTCTCTTCTCTCTGTTGTCAAGAATTTAGAGGTTATTGAGGATTGACCTACAACAAAAAAAATGGTTTTGTCCAGTGGCAGCAGCTGACTCTGTGGTCTCTGGAAAAGCTGGACCACGGATAGGCCAAATGGAGAAAAAGCTTCTTATGCCTTCTCTAAATGTTCTCTCAGTGTAGGCACAGATTCCCATTGCCAGGTGATAGGATAAAAATATCTCTTTTAAGAGGCATTGAAAACCTAATTTGAGTACATCTGGCAACCTCCTTTATTTACTCTTTGTTAAGCATCATAAAGTATCCTTTCAAGGCAGAGAGGCAGTGATTTACATTTGCAAAGCCCAGGCTGATTTATTCCTAAAGAATTTTGTTCATCCAGATGATTTGTGTTCCACCTTCCAAGATCTTTCAAACTAGTTTTCCAGGTGCAGAGGTGAGAGTTGCCAGTGTATAATTTTTGGATTACCCTTAACTCTCTTCTGCAAGATTTTCAACACTTTGGCTATAGTCCAATCTCCAGCTATATTCTCTGCTTGAAAGGATAAATTACATATTTTTGTAATTATATAGAAATAAAAACACATTTTACTGGCGAAGATGCCAAATCTGCCAACTATCTTAAAACATCCTTATTCTCATGCACTCGAATCTCAAAATAAGCTCTATTTCAAATTAGATCTCTTTTGCAGAGTTTCACCAGTTTATAATGAATCTTAAAAACAAGTATCCTAAATTTAAAATACTTAGAATTAGCTAGTATAATTAAAGATTACTTAAAGAAAGACTTAGCAGAAGAATTGTTTTAGGTACCAGACAAGACCAAGTCCTGCATGCAGTAAATCCATAAGAACTTTTTCATCTTTAATATTTAATTCACTAAGTCATTGACATAATTTTATGATTCTATACATCACCAATGATAAAATACATAATTCCTAAAATTTTTTAATTATTTCTTACAATATCAATAGAAGTGAGACTTTGTCTATGTAGACAAAGTGTTTAAAAGGTAAGTTGCTAAGGTACGAATCACTGCTGCATTAGATAGTCAGAAAAACATTGGTACTTGGACATGGGTTTTTTTTGTTTGTTTGTTTGCTTGTTTTTGAGACAGAGTCTTATTATGTTGCCCTCTGTAGAGTGCCTTAGCGTCACAGCTCAAAGCAACCTCAAACTCTTGGGCTTAAGTGATACTCTTGCTTCAGCCTCCCAAGTAGCTGAGACCACAGGCAACTGCCACAATGCTGGCTATTTTTTGTTGTTGATGCTGTCATTGTTGTTTGGCAGGTGTGGGCCAGGTTTGAACCCACCAGCTCCAGTGTATGTGGCTGGCACCCTAGCCGCTGAGCTACAGGTGCTGAGCCATTCTTAGAGATCATATCTACAAACTCCAGGTGTGGTTTCTCTGCGTAGCGATCTTCTGTATTAATTCCTTAATTACTCAACATGAATACATTAGCATACTTGATCAATAATAAAATAGACCTTTATCCCAGGGACTTTAGAGCAGAAAACATGGACTGGAATATTTGAAATGGCATTCAGGATGACAACTTTGCATTAAGGTTTGAATTTTTCCTTAATAATTATATCTAGGAAAATAATGTTATCTTTTCTGTGTAAAACCTTTGAAAAAATCAAATAGAAATTATCACTAGAAGGTAAGTTAAAGTCAACAATATCTAAAATTATACGTGGTAAATAATCAATAATGGTCAATAAATAGTAGAATAAACAGAGATATTCTTCAATGAGAGGTAAATGAACATTAAATCTCATTATCTTTCATTGATAAACGTGTAAATCTATACCTAGACCTAATGCATTTGACCAAGTGCTTTAGCTTCTCCCAAGCTAAAAACCCAAATCCATGACCTTGCATTTTAAATGGTCTATTAAAATGGATACAGAGAGAGAACAATTGAAATTCACTATCACTCACAGAATGTACTCACATATTTCCCCATGTAGATATTAACAACTTAGCATTGTTCATACTAAAATTACTTCTCTTAATTTACTTAATTTTAGCAAAATGCACAGAATTTAAAATTTTAAATATTACCAAAAAATGTACAATAAAATTAATATTAACACTGCTTCAGTATCCTTCACACTCAACTCCCTATTCCAGAAGGAACAACTTACAAACATTTTTATTTTCAATTTATTTGATGAATACCCTCAGAATTGTAAACAAAAACAAAAAAAGGAAAAATTTTAAACATTTTTTTCTGACTTATCACATTTTCACATTATCTTGTGATATCATTCTAAAAGGCGAGTCTTTTGACTTACCACCCTAATATACAAATCCCACCTCCCCAAATGATTATCTCATAATTCTCGCTTTCCTCCTGCACTGATCATATTCATACTATACATCTGATAAAGGGGTGAAAACTATAATCTACAAATAACTCAAGAAAAACAACAAGAAAATAGATCAAACCAATCCCCCAAAGTGGGTAAAAGACATGAATAGAAAACTTTCAAATGAAGACGTCTAATGGCCTCCAAACTCATGAAAAAAAATGCTCAAGGTCTCTAATCATCAAGGAAATGCAAATCAAAACTTCAGTGAGGGTATCACCTAACACCAGTGAGAATGGCTTATGTCAAAAAGTTTCAAAACAACAGACAGGTGTGATTCTGAGAGAAGGAAACACTTAGTGCTGCCGGACTGTAAACTAGTACAACCTCTTTGGAAAGTAGTATGGAGATACCTTAAAGAACTAAAGGTAGAACTACTTTTTGATCCAGTAATCTCACCACTAGCTGTTTACCCAAAGGGGGAAAAAAGACATTTTATAAAAAGGACAATTGCACTCGAATGTTTATAGTATTGCAATGTGCAATTGCAAAGATGTGGAAATAACCTAAGTGCTCACCAATACATGAATGGATTAATAAATTGTGATATATATGTACATATATATAAAACCATGGAGTGCTATTCAGTCATAAAAAAGATGGAGATCTAGTATCTTTTGTAACAAACTGGATGGAATTGGAGACCATTCTCCTAATAGTGCAAGAATGGAAAAAACAAACACCACATGTACTCACTACTAAATTGGAAGTAGTTGATCAGCATTTATGTATACATACGGAAATAGACCTCAAAGGGAATTAAGTAGGTGGAGGGGAGGAGAGGCAGGGGAAATCTACATGTAATTGATACAATGCATATGTTCCGGTGAAGGGCACACTTACAACTTTGACTTATAATTAATAAAGGCAAAACATGTAACCAAAATGTGTGTGCCTTTGTAATATTATAAAATTTTAAAACAATTTTCAAAAGCAAAGTTCAGTAACTAGATTCTATCAACATTAATCATTATGCCTTGGCACTCACTTTGTAACATGAGGGACACTGAGATGTCACTTCCCTCTAAGTCACCTTATTTGCTCCCTGTTTCTTTGCTTTTATATATTTTTTTAAAACAAAATTAATTCTTGCATAATTTGTCTATATGTTTATTATAGAAGTACAGTGCAAATGTAAATTAGAGTTCAAAATAGGCACAAGGAGTGTGTTGATTGCATTTTTTCTCTGAGCTTCCCTTGTAATCATCACTGTGTTATATGAGACTATATATATATTTCTTCCTTCTGATCTAAACTATACTTTAGGACAACTACAAAGCTACCTGTGGTAACTTCCCTACCCCCTTCTCTTATACTATTTATTTACATTTTCCTCTTAGTTGGTTTGCCCATTTAATTTATTGGAAAATGCCCTAAGTTAACTTCCTGAAAAAGACATTTTTTTTTAAACCAATATGCTTCTTGCATTTTGGGTTCTTTAAAAATATTTCATTTATTTTTAAAGTTTTAGTGAAACTATGCCTGAAATGTAAGCCTACACTGAAAGTTATTTCCCCAAAGATATTTGAAAGCATTTCCTCATTTTCATCTATGATGGTAAGTTAATGATTGTCTGATCATCCATCATTTACTGGTGATTTTAGGATTTTTGTTTTCCTTATATTTCATAACACTATGTCTAGATATTTTAAGGCATAATACATGGAAAATGTTTAAATTAGGTTTTTTAACTCTTTAGCTTTGAAAAAAATTAGTACTTTTAATTTTGATCACCTCACTTCTGTTCTCTTCATGCTCTTTACCAGTAAGTTCTTTAGTCAGTGTTAGCTATTCTGAATTGGTCTTTTCTCTTGTCTATTACTTTATTTTTATTGTAGTTTTATTGAGTGAGCAACTGATTTTATATTTATTTTCAACTTTCCTATTAATTATTTTGGTAATGACTTTAATTTCTAAGAATTTTTTAATTTCTTCTCATTACTACCCTTCTTTGTTTCCTCTCTTCTCTTTATTAGATTGCTTATTTATTTATTTTTAGCATTCTGTTAATCAGTTTGCATGGCCAAAACTTCTCAAATTCACCTAAGGAGATTTTAAAAAAATCTTTTGGTGTCCTAAATTGTTACTTCCTTGTGGTTATTTTTCACTAGTTTTTCTTTGTCATTCTTTTTCACGTTGCTGTACTTCCATGAACCTCTAGTGAGGTATGGTGGCCAATCCTCACATGGATTGGGATTAAAAAACAGATGGAAAGACTGCATTCAGCAGAAAGGGATTTGAAGTCAGAAATTATGGAGGTGGCTCTTGTGATGGACATACCACGACTGGTGGGATTTCACTCTGGGTCTTCATTACTTAAGCTAAGCCCCCTTTTTCTCTGAGGTAGCTTTGTCAAATTTGTATGTATTCCTGAGCTAATGTGCCTCACTGTTGAGGACTGAGCATGGGGGTTGTAGAAGGAGGTATGGGTTATTTACTTTCATCATGTAAATCCTACATTCATAATCTTATTACAGCTCTTTTCCCTACCCCTCATCAACACACCGCCATCCCTCAGTCTGCGGTCTCTTTGGCGTCTGTTAGAGAAGTCTGTTACTCATCAGCTACAACTTCTGCTGGAAGTGTTCTAGATTGTGTCCTTCTGTTCTTTGATTAATGACTCACCCATCCACTTCTTTTTGACTGCTAGAAATGCATTAAACCCGTCATTCACTGATGGGCCCCCTTCCCATGCTCTTAGTTGTGAATTTATTTCATTACCTTCATTTTACTTGCATGTGGGGACCCGAAAAGAGTGGAAGTATGTATGAATGTTCCACCATCTGGCCCTGATAAATCTTTCGCCCACACTGAACAGTGAGTTATGGGAGGGAAGGAATTATACCTTTTTTCTTTGTATTTCTAGTACCTATGATGGAGCCTGGAATATATTACACATTCAAAAAGTATGTAATAATAAAAACAAAGTAAATTCTATCCTGAGCAAATGAGTGGTATCTAAACATCATTGCATTTTACTATGCAATTCTTATAGGAAGCAAGTCTATACTGCGTAAAGCAAAATGTTTCGAGGAAGTCTGCCACCATTTCAAATCCTTCATATGATAATTTCTGAATTAAAGTGTTATTAGAATGAGGAATTGGTAAATTTCTTTAATATGGAAAATAGTAAAAACATAAGCTTATTACATTAATGAGACTTTTTATAAATGGAATATATTTACAATGAAAATCTCAGGCAAGAGAAATGTTTAATTGATATAAAATCCTTACACAGAAGAGCAATCACAGATAAGTTTGAATTTAATGGCATGTACTTGTCAAATACTCATGCCTGGGCATCATATAAAACATTTATGTGCAATTACATTTGTCACCAGTGCAGACTGGGGATAGCTCAGTAACACATTCGATGTTATTGTTTAGAACAATGATCTTTAAATATCACCCACATGGTAGCTCTTGAAGAGTTTTAAATGAATAACATTATTGTAACATCTAAGTGTTTAGATGTAAAAGTACAATTTACTTTAACATCACAGTGAAATACTGTCTTTCTTAAAAAGACAAAGTAAACAAAAAACAGAGATTTCTTTTTAAAATTCAGTGAACATTTTTCCAAATGTCATTTTATATCTTCCTTAGATAAAAGAGAAAAGAAAAATTCCTACTTAAAGTCAAACTGATGCTCGAGTGCTATATAATTACCATCCCATTTACACTAGTTTTTCAGATGCGGAAATAGAGTCCCAAGGATAGTTTAATAGGCAAAGTTGTTTCCAGTGTTATAACTAAATGCAGGACACCTGGATTCTAGCTTGATTCACTATCCTTTATTTCACACAGTTGATAGACCATATGTGGGGAAAGAAAATGAAAAAACAAGAAAGATAATTGCTTGAGGTCAGTGGTTTTCAACTTTTTTATTTTTTATCTTACTGCATACTTGAACCTATTGTTAAACTTCTGTGGTACACAAATTATGATGATGAAAAACAAAAAGAGTATAAAAAAGAATATACTTACTGTGCCTTGAACTTCTTTAAGAATAATTTAATTAATGATCCTTAAAATTTTTCATGGCACATGTAAGATCTTTTCATGGCAAACCAGTTGAAAATCAGTGGTTTAAGTTGACCAACACTATAAAGGACTGGGCTCTGGGCTCCAGATAACAAAAACAAGCAAACAAAACAAAACAACCAACAAAACAACAATGAAAAAGACAGGGCATAATACTTGTCAACTTCCACAACGAATTCCAAGGAACAAAGCACGAAGTACTTCAAAACAATCTGAGCCTTGGAGAAAGAAACTGAAGATGGTGTTTGGTGATTTCTCTTTCATGCTTAACTGAAATGACTGAATTTGGATGACAGCCAGTCGGAGCTTGTGTCATCTTCCTGAAGGACATGGCTATATGTGACCCCTGCTGAGATGAATAACACCTTTACAACTGTACCTTCTTCACCGAGAACATAAAAGACTCAGGAGCACAGATGGTGCTGTTATCACGTTGTCTTCCTGAGAGTTAGGACTTGAGGAAGAAAGATCTAAGATGTGAACAATGGACTGGGCAGATGGTATCAATAAACAGCATCATGATTCCTGAGTAATGGAATTACACGCCAGAATTATGAACTCATAGCCGGGGGTAAAGTTCATCTCATGAGTAAAGAGAAAAATATTTCTACTAGAGCCTAGAGGACCTGCTTAGAAGGCTTCAGGCTAAATGTAGATCAGTGTGGGAGGACAACGTAGCAAATGTCAGGCAATGACTAGAAAATGAACAAAACACAGAGAAAGGGAGGATAGATGGTTTATAATGTCACATGTCATCAAAATCTGTCTGGTTGGGGCTAACCGGTTGCCCCTCTGGCCACTTGCCCAGGATCATGCTTTGAGGACTCTGTGTTCTTTTTGCTCTGAGGCATTGATGGCTTTGTAAAAACGTTTGAACAGTAGTTTGGAAAATGTAACATGATTAATTAAAAAATCAACTGTTATTGGTTTCCATATGGGACACCTCTAGGCAGAAAACTGTTAGTTTCTATACTCAGACATTATAATGCATTTTCTGAAGCACAATGAGCAGTAAAATGTGTGGTCTCAAAAGATGAAAGCTAATATTTTCCTAAATATTTGCTGCAAGGGGCTCACAGTTAGTGGATATTGCACAGAATGGAGGCTCTTGGATTGACCGGGTAAGTGTGATGCACATTCATGAAGCAAGGAGGAAAGCAGGGACATCTGTCTTATTTTACAGAGAACTGTCCTTGAAATGGTTACAACATGTAACTATTTTAAGCTCCTTCATCCTGGTTTCTTGAGTTTTTACCTCTGCCTACAATTGTCTCCACTTGGAAGACTACTAATTACTTCTGTAATACTTTGATATTCACATATGTAATTGTTATTTCGCCTTCATGGTGCTTGGGAGATTTCTGTCATCTGCTTTAGAAATATTAAATGGAAAAATAAATGCATTTCATCTGAAGAGAACTGATTCTCTCTTTCTGTCTCTCTCTGTCACACACACACACACACACACACACACAGAGAGAGAGAGAGAGAAATGTACTTAAAAAATGATCTTAATGAGGCTGGAAAAAAAGGATGGGGATGGGATTCCTTTCAGGTAGAAGTACCAGATACTCAAAGTCATTGAATGGATTATGAGATTATACTTCCCCCTTTTATGAAAAGTAATTAAATCTAGAAAGTTGGCATGCATTGGTGTGCTGTGAATGCAAGAGCTGGGGACATAAAAACAACATGGAGAAAGAGAATGTTGGAAATAAAAGAACATTAAAATTATGTAATTTTTTTTTTTTTATTGCTGGGGATTCATTTAGGGTACAAAGAGCCAGGTTAAATTGATTGCATTTGTTAGGTAAAGTCCCTTTTATAATTGTGTCCTGCCCAAACGGTGTGTCACACATGAAAACCTCTCACCCTCCTCCTTCCATCTCTCTACTCTTCCCTTCCCCCACCCCCTGCCTCCTTCCCTCTCTCTAGTCTTCCCTTCCCCATCCCATCCCTCCTGCCCTCTCTCTGCTTCCCTTCTCTCACCCCCTTCTTCCCTCTTTCTCCTCTCCCCTTCCCCCATCCCCCACCATGTACTAGGTCATTAATAGTCCTCATATCAGAATTGAGTATATAGCATTCTTGATTCTCCAGTTTTGTGGTGCTTTACTAAGAATAATGTGTTTCATATCCATCCAGGTTAATACAAAAGATGCAAAGTCTCTATCTTTTTAATGGCTGAATAGTATTCCATGGTATACATATACCACAGCTTGTTAATGCATTCCTGGGTTGGTGGGCATTTAGGCTGTTTTTACATTCTGGTGATTGTAAATTAAGCTGCAATAAACAGTCTAGTGCAAGTGTCCTTAGTGCAAGGAAAAAAGGATTTTTTTTTTTTTCCTTCTGGGTAGATGCCCAGTACTGGGATTTCAGGATCAAATGGGAGATCTAATTGAGTTCTTTGAGGGTTCTCCATATTTCCTTCCAAAAAGGTTGTATTAGTTTGCAGTCCCACCAGCAGTGTGAAAGTGTTCCTTTCTTTCCACATCCATGCCAGCATCTGCAGTTTTGAGATTTTGTGATGTGAACCATTTCTGCTGGGATTAGATGATATCTGAGGATGGTTTTGATTTTCATTTCTTTAATAATTAGGGATCATGAGCATTTTTCCATATGTTCGCTAGCCATTCATCTATATTCTTTAGAGAAGGTTCTATTCATTTCTCTTGCACATTGATAAATGGGATTATTGGCTTTTTTCATGTGGATTAATTTGAATTCTCTGTAGATCCTACTTATCAAGCTTTGCCTGATTCAAAATATGCAAATATCCTTTCCCATTGTGTAGGTTGTCTGTTTACTTTGGTTGTTGTCTCCTTAGCTGTACAGCACCTTTTCAGTTTAATTGAGTCCCATTTGTTTATTTTTTTGTTATTGTTGCAATTGCCACCCCTTCACCATAGCATCAAAGAAAATAAGATGCCTAAATTATACCTAACAAAAGAGGTGAAGGATCTCTATAATGAAAATTATGAAGCACTAAGAAAAGAAGTAGCAGAGGATATTAGCAAATGGAAGAATATACCAAGCTCATGGCTGGGAAAAATCAACATTATTAAAATGTCTATACTTCCCAAAGCATCTGCAGATTCAATGCCATCCCTATTAAAACATCAATGTCGTACTTTCAAGATTTGGAAAAAAGAATTCTCCATTTTGTAAGGAATCAGAAAAAAACTCTATACAGCTAAGGCAATTCTTAGTAATAAAACCAAAGCCAGGGCCATCAGTCTACCAGATTTTAGGCTGTACTACAAGTCCATAGTGGTTAAAACAGCATGGTACTAGCACAGAAATAGAAACATAGACATTCAGAATGGAATAGAAAACCAAAAGATGAAGCTAACATCTTACAGCCACCTAATCTTCGATAAACCAAACAAGAACATACAATGGGGGAAAGAATCCATATTTAATAAATAGTACTGGGAGAACTGGATTTCCACATGAAAAGTATGAAACTGTACCCAAAACTGTACCCGCACCTTTCTCCACTCACAAAAACTGATTCAAGATAGATAAAAGACCTAAATTTAAGGCATGAAATGATAAAAATCTTCAAAGAAAGCATAGGAAAAACACTTGAAGATATCAGCTTGGGAAAAGACCTTATGAAGAAGACTTCCATGGCAATTGCAAAATTATATAGTTTTCAAGAGGGCTAAGAAGTGAAAGGATATTCATCTTGCCCTAAATTTGATACATGGTGATGTCCAAATTGAAGAGGTTAGTTAAATGATTTTAATTCTTGATGAGCAGAGACTACTAACGATATGTAATTCCAGTTTTATGTGTCAACTTGGCTAGGTGATAGTCTCAACTGGTGAAAAAGTAGTCTAGATGTGCCTGTGAAGATATTTTACATGAAATTAACATTTAAATCAGTAGACTTTGAGTAAAGCAGATTCCCTTCCATAACATAGGCATGTCTGAACTTTTAAGTTGAAGGACTTAAAAGGGAAAGGTTAAGGTCTTACGAGAAACAGGGATTCTGCTGGAAGACTGCCTTTTGACTCAAGCTGCAATAGCAACTCTTTCTTGGGTGTCCAACCTGCCAGCCTGCCCTGTAGATTAGGGTTTTCCAGTTTCCTCGATTACATGACACAATTCTTTAAAATCTATTTCTTACAAATCTCTATATATTCTGTTTCTCTCTCTGGTCTCTTTCTCTCTTTCTTTCTCTCTATCTCCCCCCCACCCAATGTATATGTACACATACACATACACACACACACACACTCACACAAACATATACAACCACATGTATGAGGGCTATCCAGCCAGAAGCCTTTATTTTTCATAGTACATAGCTGGATACTTTCTGGACAGCCCTTGAAAATACACAAATACATTCTATTAGTTCTGTTTCTCTGGATAATTCTAATGCATCTCATCAGAATGGTTTTAACATTCCAGAGATTTTGTCACTTTATTACACCAGTTATCAAACTGCAAAAACAAAAGTTTCCTCAGCCATCGAAGATACTAGATTCTTAGCCTTTCTTGGATCAAGACGAATATCACCCATATGTTTCTGATTTGCTTACTGTTACACATAAAATTTATGTCCTAGATGGTTTAAATCTACTTATATTTTTTCCTTAAAAACAAGTTAAAATGGTAAGATTTTCTGCCATTTCCCTATGCAGAGCTTAAAACCTGTTTCCTAACTCAGATCTTCCAAGAATCCTTATATTTCAATGTTGACAAAACTACTCTTTAATATTGAAAAAAACGCCCTCTGGGCGCCACTCCCCTTACACTAAATACATTACTGAGTCTGAATTAGGTCAAGGGGAAATAATCTGTTTTCAAAAAGCTGTGTATTAAAAAAAAAAAAAAAACTCCTTAAATGCATTTGACATGAATACCTAACTGATAAAAGGCATATATTTCTAATGTATATACATGACATGGATAAATTAAATCTGAGGCCACGCTATGTACTCTTCCACAAAGACAACATTTTTTTTTTTTTAAAGAAAAGCATTCTATTATCCGTAGTCATTCAAACAGTACACTGAATACAGGCCTCAAAGTGTCAATTAAAAAGTGCCTTTTGCAGAACGCCCTGTTCAAAGTGTCAGGCAATAAAAGGTTAGCAACTGGCAGTTGTGAAAAGGAATAATTTTCCAAAAGAAAAATGTTACAATTTAGCCTTATTCTATATTTAATGAGATTATTTCAATAGACTGCTACCTGAAGAAGTAATAGTAAGCAAATATCCAAGGAATTATTGACTACTGAAGACTTTTTTTTTTAACCCCCTATGGAGTGAAAACATCTGGGAAAGAAAAAAATAAAGAGTATTATATTTCTTTTCTTTCTGTTAGCAGACTGGAAATTTCTAAGTAAGTCTTACTATACATTCCTGGTGTTTTCTTTACTATGATTATGTGTCCCCACAACTTCTCATAAAACCACAATATACTATATATGGGGGAGAACAGTACAGTTCCACATGTTGGAGAAACATGAGTTTCATCTAGTTTCCTGACCTTTCATCCTGCATCAGTATATACTTCAGTTCCATATGTCATTGAAGTCCACTGTCATGATGTTAATAATGTACTTAATATTTTGATTCCCTTATTTCAAGGGCCTGGGATGGCATATATCATAAAAAGACCAGGGCAGTTGCCCCTCCCTGACCTATTACAATGACTTTTGATCTCAGAGATTGTCAAAATATATGCCTGTGTTAACAACAAGCCTCCTAATGAAGACTCAAGAATATTTGAAAAGAGCTGGCGTAGTCTGTACAAAGTGGCTACATATGTGGAATCTCGTGATAACTTTTCATAAGATCCATAAGTATGACTTTCCACAAGATCAATTAAATGCAACTCAGTAGGGTTTGCCTCTGTTTCAGCAAAACAAAATCCTACACGTGCTGACTGATTTTGAACATGGGGTGGTTGGCACAGAATATGTTTAGATGATGCATCATAATATTTTCCTAGCATTGGTCAGCATTTGTTATTAGCTATTTGCACTTTTAAAGAGTTTGGTAAAATTGAAAGAGTTTGGAGGAAAGAAATGTACGTATGTAATTTTATTTAAAATAAACTTTTATGGAATGAGATAGCTCTTAGGGAATAGTCTAAAAAAAGACAAGTTTAGGAAATATTGATGTAGGGATGATGTCCAGAGAATGATTCAGGGAGAATAAGAACACAGAAACTCCATTCTCCTTCTTTTAGAGGAGAAAGCAGGTCTACTACACTGGCCTAAGGGAGGTCACATTAACTTGGCCAAGACAGAGGTAATAAGATGCAGAGTAATTCAGTGGAAACCCATCTCCCAATCAGTTGTCATTAAAGGGCACATGGCTTTGATTTGAATATTTCTCAAGCTAATGAGTTCCCAAAGACCAGATAATGTAATGAGATAGAGATGCTCCTGTGATGTCAGTCATATGTTTGTAAAAATGTCTCACTCCAAGTCCATCAGATCAGGCTGGAAATTGCTGGCACAAACATTGTGACCAGGGATACTTGAAATAACTGCTGAGTCACACAATAGGATGGCAACCGATAAAGTTTCTGGAAAAAACAAAAAGGAAAAATTATAATAAACAAAGTTCTATTCCCTTCCACCAAGAGATGGTAACATGCTTTTAATTAACTATGGAATTTAGCATCCTGATAAAGGACAGAATTCAAGCATATGGAAAAAAACTTCTTTTTCAATTGTCTATACTTTTAATCAGGTGTTCTTTGTTGTTAGTTTGTTTTAGATTCAGATTCCTATTCAGTCTGCTCCACCTAGTTTAAGTACAAATTGGTTTATTCCAGGACATTTCAATTTGGAAATCATACACTCAACAGAGGCCAGTGTGGAGGGTTGGGAGGGGGTCCCGGTTCCCTAAACCCATTTGATCTGGTTTGATTAACTGTCCGAGTTAGAAAGTTTCACCCAGGCATGGAGTAATGAAAAGCAAAAGTGAGCAGAAACTGAAAATAAAACTGGAACAGCATAGGCAGTGTGGATAGAAAGCAAAAGTACCCTACACAAGCTTCAGGATAACAAAGAGAGACCAACAAAAAGAAAGTTTAGAGCACTTTCAAAGAGAGTTGGAATTGGGTCCCTTCATGAAGAAAAGGTGTCAGAGGGAGACAGAAAGGCTGCAAGGGTATAAACCCTCTGGGTTTGAAATTGGCTGCAAGTCTTTCCCTGGCCTCTCTGTACCTCCAGGCAATATTGCCCTTTTCTGTTGGTCAGTAATTGTCTTTGTCTATTGATCATCGATTACCTAGGTTATTTCATAACCACATTCTTATGGGCCCTCCAGACTTCCTGGTTCAGCTGGCCAGGTTTTTCTCCCACCTGCCTTGAAGCTCCTTTCTTGGTGCCCCCTGTAGCCTGAATAATACCTAATTACACTACAGGGCTGTTTCAGCAGAAATTCTACTACTGCTGCCTGTTAATCAACATCTGCAAAACAAGGATCTGCTTTATAGCTGGAGACCAGAGAGAAATGAAATGCTTCCATATCTATGTTTGAGAAAGGACCTTCCTTTCCAGTTTCTTTAAGAAAGCACTGGGCTGGGAATTTCCTGGGCACATGCAAAGTGCTAGCTGCCAAGAAGTCTGGGCTTTGTAGTCTTTACCATTCTAGTCAGAGTATGGGTCACTGACACCCAGAATGAAAAGTGAAGATGCAGTGGTTATCAAATGCTGGAGGGAGATTAGGGATTTGTTAGAAGAGGTAGAACTATACTTTCAATGTTTGGAGAGTCGAAAATACTTCTCTCAAAGATCACACAGATTAACTGTACCAGTGAACTCTTGGACTCCAGCAATCCACCTGCCTCAGCCTCTGAAGAAGCTAGGACTATAGACACCACCATGACCTTTTAGAAGACTTGTGTATGGAAAATCTCATGAGAGCATAACCAGCTGAGTTGTTCATAGTTCCATGATGCTTATAACTACTGCTCACCCAGTAAATCTCATTGTTCTCTTCACACATCGACCATTCTTTGCCCTTTACCCAGTGCTGACAGAGCCATGAGACTTCATTTTAACGTTACAACGTTACTATCCAACCTCATCCTTTTATTAACACTGAGAGCAATTCCAGTTTATGCTGAAATGTTGCTTCTGGAACTGATGAAATGCAGGGATTTGTACTGACTTGCACTCAAAGAAAAACTGTACTTAAAACACAGAGGAGTGGAACATGATAGCTGCTTTTCCCCCCAGGATTGTAATTATGTTGAGCCTTAAGCCACTCACATATTTTTCTATCACATTTGTGTACACAAGTCTGTCAAGCTTCAGAATTTGTGAAGAGTGTCTGAAAATTATGGGCACAAGTGCACAGAAACTTCCTTTACCCCTCCCTAAAATGACAGAAAGGAGAGAAAGAGAGAGAGAGAAAGAGGCGAGGCATGTTTATGCCTCTTATCCACATAAGTAAAAAGAAAAACTAAAGATCTCGGTTAAAACATTGAATGCACACTAGGTTTAAGGGAATAGACTAGTGACAAGCTTCTAAACAGAATCTATTCTTACATTGATTTCACAATTTTGCTTAATAGGAATTTCCTCCTGGTAGGTGGAGAAATGGCGAATGAACATATTTCTGTATTAACTTATCATTTTCATTTTATCTTTTGAGAAATCTCACAGAATGTTATGCTTCACAGTGTATAGAAATGTAAAACAGTTTCCTTTTGCCAAAAAGTGTGGCAGTTGTTGGCTAGCACATCACAGTGAAATTTCACAGGCAGATGTTCGGCTTCGTGTCTCCCACTAAACCCTGGGACTTTTAGGACAGGACCTCTGTCCTGTCACATCCACCTATGACAGGCCCTGAGCCATCCAACTGATAAGAAGACTCAGACAGCTTTATTCACTTCTAAATATACTGGAAGGGTTGGGGGCAGAAGAGCCCATGAAATCTTTAATCTGAGCCAGCTCTGAAGCTTCCCTCTGCAGCTAGTGCTGGACTAAGAGTCAACCAGGCAAAATGCCTGAGAGACACTGAATAGGTTTGATACAAATTACATTGTCCTGCTGGTTTGAAAGTGCACATTACTGGACTCATTAACCATAATCATCCTCAATTACAAGCACCATAAGCGTGCCTACAGCAGCCCAGGAAATGCAGCCACCGTTTGCCAGCAATGTCCATAATTTGTAACAGCATCGCCTCCCCTCACTGGATGAGAAGCTACCTCCTGTCTGCCCTTTTCCTCTCTCCTGTCTTTGCAGTTACAGTTTCTTAAGCTTTATGTCCAAACTCATGATATTTGTTACTATCTCTTTTTTCTCTGACAATTCAGTATTGTTGAGGATATTACTTTTTCTTGGCTCTGCTACTGTTGCTCAGTGGCTACAGCACTGGCCACATACAAGGAGGCTGGGAGGTTTGAACCCAGCCTGGGCCTGCTAAACAACAATGACAACTACAACAAAAAAATAGCCAGTCACTGTGGTGGGTGACTGTACTCCCAGCTACCTGGGAGGCTGAGGCAGGAGAATCATTTAAGCCCAGGAGTTTGAGGTTGCTGTGAACTATGATGACACAGCACTCTATCCAGAGAGACATGGTGAGACTCTGTCTCAAAAAAGAAAAAAGATTACTTTTTCTTGTTCCAAGCTAAGGAGTATGTATTCGTTATAAAAAGTTTCAGGTTAGCTCATTTGTCCCATCAGATGGCCAATATTTTTAACTTAATAGTTGTTTAATTATTTTTCAGTGGGATCATAAACTTTTTTTCATGAATTGAGAATATGGAAACAAATAAGAGACCTGTGCTTTACAACTATCAAATTGTAACCTTTTATTACCAGAATTGATATGCTTTCAGTTAAAGTTGAACTGAGTAAGAGTTTGGGAACATATCATGCAGCAGGTGCTGAAAAATGTATATGAATTTTAAGAAAAAAAATGTATTAAAATCATAATACTCAATATATGCCAATAACTAAAGATGAATCAAGTCATGTTTGAGCACCTCTTGTAATTGTGTAAGTCAAACATGACTAGAGTATATGATTTTAATAGAGTTTTTTCTGTCTTAAATTATATACTTATTTTTTGACACCTTCCATATATATAAAATATATATTATATATAATCAATATATATCTATGTTATATTGTTATAATACAATTATAATACATGATGAGTCCATTATATAATACATAAAATATATACCTTTCATAAAATATATACCTTTCATTTTGTAATAATTTCAGATTGGTAAATTAAAGTTAGAAAGTAGTACAAAATGAGTACAAAGAGTTATCATATGTTTACATTCCATGAATGTTAACTTTTTTTTCCATAAGCTTCATCATTCTCTTTAATTTCTATCTCTATCACCCATGTCCATCTTTCACCTGTGTCTATGGTTTGAATGCTTATTCCCTTTAAAACTCATGTTGAAAATTAATTGTCATTGTAACAATCTTAAGAGGTGGGGCCTTGAAGAGGGTATTAAGCCCTAAGAGAGAACTCCACCTTGGTGGGTGGGTTTAATGCCTTACTAAAACGGTTTCAGGAGTGGGCACCCCCTCTTACCTCTTTTACTCTTCTGCCGTGTGAGGACACAGATTTGCTCCCCTCCATATGATGCAGTGTTCAAAGCACCCTCTGGGAAACAACTTCTCCATCTGACCAGACATCAAACCTGCCAGCCCCGTGACCATGAACTTACCAGCCTCCAGCAGGATTAGAGGTAATGTTCTCTTGATAATAAATTACTCAGTCTCTGGTATTCTGTTATAACAGCACAAAACAGACTAAGACAAAATACGTTTTCTATTTTTTACATCTATCTCTTTACCTCTAAATACTTAAAAGAGTATTTATAAATTTAGTATATCATCATTTGCCATGCATAATGCATATATTTTTGTACAATATTTTTTTAAGCGACAGAGTATTACTTTGTCACCCTCCATAGAGTACTGTGGCATCATAGCTCACAGCAACCTCTGGCTCTTGGGCTTTGGCTCTTGCCTCAACCTCTTGCCTCAGCTCTTGCCTCAGCCTCTCAAGTAGCTGGGACTACAGGCGCCCACCACAACACTCTGTTATTTTTTTGTTGTAGTTTGGCTGGGACCGGGTTTAAACCCACCTCCCTCTGTATATGGGGCTGGCGCCCTACTCACTGAGCACTAACCCCTTTGTCCAATTTTTTAAGGGAAATATAAGGATGCCCATTAAACATGGGTGGTACAGCTTGGCAGCGGGGGAGCCCAGCAGGCCTCCTAGGGCCATCACTTCCTTCTGCGTGGGTGTACTGGGCACAAGGGGATCCAATTTGGGAGGACGTGGTGAGAGCGGGCTGAGCAGCCTCCACCCAGGGGCAGTGAGGGGCTGGTGAGTCAGGCTACATGTAGGGTGAGGGTTCAGGCCCAAGGCCGGGCAGAGGGGATCAGGAGTCCTGCGTCCTCCCCAGGGACCCATCTGGTTGCCTGCAGGATGAGTGGCCTCTGAAGATCCCATGCTGCTGGCCACATGCGTGGCATCTCTGCCACTGTCCCCCTTGTGGCAGGGAGGCAAGAGCTCCTGGGAGAGAAGGAAGGGGCAGCCTTCACAGAGGTGGCGGCTGCTGGCAGGGGGTGCACTGTGGACATTTACCAGGTGAGCATTAGCCCTCCCAAGATAAGTCTCTGCCAGCGGAGTGCAAGCCACTTTCTCATGGGGCATTTCCTGAAAGTTTTGGCCGAAAAATGTGGCTGCATATTATACACTGGAGTGCACTACACAAGGTAAAAAGACAGTATCTCCAAAAACAGGGCATTCCCTTATAGCCAGAATACGATTATCAAAAGCAGAAAAATAACACTGATCAAGCAGAATGATCTAATCTAAATATTTTATTTAGATTTTTGCAGTTGCGCCACTAATGCCCTTTCCTATTCCAGGATCCAATAGTGGAAGGTACATTATCTTTAGTGTTCGTTTCTGTCAGACTTTACATTACATTATTGAAGCGTTCAGGCCTATTATCTTGTGGAATGTCTCTCATTTTGAGTTTGACTAATGGTTCCTAACTAGTAGATTCAGGTTATACAATTTTCACAGAATATTGCAGATGTAATAATGTGTCCTTCCTGGTATATCTTATTAAGAGGTCCCTGGTATTGATTCATCTCATCACTGGTGACATTTGCTTTAAATCTGCAGTTAATATTATTCATGCCAGGTTTTTCTACTATTTTTCCTTGATAAAGAAAAATCATCTTATGAAGAGATACTATCAAGACTATCTAAACAGTCTGTTTCACATTATATTTTTGCCCACTAATTTTAGCAGCCATTGATAATTCTTACCTGAAAAAAATATTATGACTGTAATTGTAACGAATGGTAATTTTTATAATTCCACGATTTTGTATACATCTATTAGAATTCTACTACAGGAACTCTCGATTTCCTCATTTATTCATTTATTAATGGATACATACATATCAGTATTGAATCTTTCATTTCTGCTTTATTCTATGTGCTCCTTTCTTTTACTATCGTCCCATTTCTTGTTGGTTTAAATCATTCAAAATTTGGCCAGTGAGAGACACTTCAAGATAGCCCTTATGTTCTATTTTTTAAATTCTTTTTCATTTTTTTCTTTTTATTAAATCATAACTGTGTACATTGATGCATTGATGGGGTTCAGTGTACCGATTTGATATACAATGATAAATGCTTACATCAAACTGATGAACACATCCATCACAATTATACTCTTTTCTTAATAGTTTTGACATGTACCTTTGCATAATGCACGTTAGGTAACGTCCCCCCAAATACCTTCGCTCCTCCTGCCCCCCTTCCTTCCCCTCTCCTTTCTACTCCCCTCCCCCTTCCCTTCCATTCTACTTTCCTTCCCCTTCCCTTCTACTTTCTGGACTATAGTTATGTTTTACCATTCATATGAATGTGTAGGTCAGCGGTTTTCAACCTGTGGGTCACAACCCCTTTGTAACAATGAAAATACATCCTGCATATTAGATATTTGCATTACAATTCATAAAAGGAGCAAAGTTATAGTTATGAAGAAGTAATGAAAATAATTTTATGGGCTCGGCGCCTGTGGCTCAGTTGGCTAAGACGCCAGCCACGTACACCTAAGGTGGCGGGTTTGAATCCCCAGCCCGGGCCCACCAAACAACAATGATGGCTGCAACCAAAAAATGGG